>PVKE010024179.1:0-24011 GCA_004027555.1 Craseonycteris thonglongyai | reverse complement strand
GGGACAACAATACAAGTATATTAAAATCTAATATAGATATATTCAAATTTACAAGAAGTATGTTAAAGTTACAATATATTTATTACGGTTTACAATACTGACTTCTTAATTTAAATAGAATTGTTATTCCTAATATATTTGTAATACTGTCCCTTATTTTTCTCTCAGTGTAATGACCGCAGTTTAGAGATCTGTTGCCAAGAATGCTCACTTATCAAGTAAATAGATAGGTAAGAAAAGCAATTTAATTTAAAACGAAGAAAAGGTACTTACATTTTAAACAGAAGAAAAATTGAAACTCAACGTGGTCACCGAGGATAAATAATATTGATTGATAACAATACTGTTAATACAAAAGAAAAGAAGCTACCATATGACACTACCAAATATTCAAGCTAACTGACTGTGTTCTTCGATGAGTCGAGTCGTAACTGTTGCGTTCACGCATTGTGTCCGGTGACAAGTGTAAACACATAAGTCAAAATGTATTGTCTGGGTGGGCGGAGTTCACAGTGTCAGGCTGTCAGAATTCTAGGAATTTATGACCTTGGCAAATTCCCAGAATGCATTAAACTATTGCTAGAAAGTTTTGTCTTCTACAATCGCTTCAAAGTCCATGGTACACGAAATTCCACCCCAGACATTGCGAGCGATCGACGATCGACCAAAATTGTCCTTGCGATTGACTGGTCGACCACGATCGACTTGTTGGCCACCCCTGGTCTAAGTAACACGCCCCCCCCAAAAGAAAAACTTTCATAAGGAAAAATAATGATTAAAAAAAAAACATCCCTCTCCTCATGAAAAAGAAAAAGTAGAATTTATTTGTTTACTTTATTCCAACACTGGCCTTTAGAGCAGGGGTTGGCAAATGTTTTATAAAGTTCTCCACATAGTAAATAGTTAAGGCTTTGAACACTATAAGGTTTCTTTTCCAGCTACTCAACTCCACTGTTGTAGCACAAAAGTAACCATACATAATATGGAAACAATGAGCATGACTGTGTGCCACTAAAACTTCATTGACAAAGACAGTTGGTGGGTCAGATCGGGCCAAGGGCAGCAGTTTTCCAATACCTGCACTAAATCATGGCAGGTTTGCCTCATTTCAAGGCCTTTGCATGGGCTGTTCCCCCTGCCAGGAGTGCTCTTCCTCAATATACCCACAAGGCTTACTCACTCACTTCCACAAGTCCTTGTTCACATGTCATCTTTTAATGAGGCCTATACTAACTACTCCTTTAAAATTTCAACTCTCAATTTCTCTGGCTTTATTTTTTGCCATCACACATCACATTCTAATATATATATTACATTCATCACATTCTAATATATATATAAAGGGTGTCCCAAAATTCACGCAAGATTTGAATTTTGCATCATTTGTGTGGTAAAATGTTGCCAACAACAAAAGAAAGACAGCATGACAGCTGACAGTTCAGAGTTATTAAAAATGGAACACTACATGAAAGAACAATGTGTTTTCATTGTTGAGCAATGAAAATTTACAATTTTTAATTATACACCTGTGTTTTCTATCAAAATTACTTTTTTGCGTGAATTTTGGGACACCCTTTATATTACATTCATTGCTTAGTCTATCCCCTTCCATCAAAATATAAGCTCCATGATAACAAAGATTTTTGTTTGATTCATTTATAAAATATCCCAAGCACTTAGAATAGTGCCTTACATATAGTAGATACTCAATAAATATTTGCTAAAAAAAGGAATGACTTCTTTGCATTTGCTCAGAAAAACAAAAAACAAAAACCGCAATTTTGTTTAAGAAACAGACTCCCAAAGAAAATAAGGTACTGGTAAACCAAGAAATGATGCCAGCATTGCGCATAGTTTAGAAAAGCTTTTGTGTCACTTTACTTTTCTCACACATGAAAGTAGTAGAAATACTATTTTTAAAATCAGTGAGACTATCAGTGAATACATAGCCCAGTATAGTTCCTGAAACCATACATCATTTTACATAAGCCTTACAATAACCTTATTACATAGACAATACTATCCCCACTTAATAGATGAGGACACTGATTCTCAGAAAAATCAATAACTTGTTCACAGTCACAAGGTACTATGAGGGGCCAGAATGTAGGTATCTTCATTTCAAAGTTTGTTTTCTTTCTCTGACAGTAAAGCTGTTGGCCAATCTTACTTTATTTGCAGCTTCTGAATAGGTAAATTAGTGCAGCTACATCTCAATTCTTGGGAGAATCTTAAATTTGGGTTAAAAAAAGCTTAATAAGCTTAATTAGCTTTGATTCAAACTTATAGAACTCAGCACTTCTAATTAAAGGAGTTGGTAAATTATTTTTCCTTCATTCTGATAACCTGTATTTTTGTTTTTTTGGTTTATTTATTCAAGAAAATGACCCCTATCTCTAATCTAGTTGTTTGTTAATACCTGGTAAAAACTTTTGTTTGTTTGTTTGTTTGTTTTTATATTAGTTTCAGGTATACAAAACAACATGATTACTGGAAGCCGGATGGCTTAGCTGGTTAAGCACTCACTTTGCAGCCCTGGGGATGGAGGATCAAATCCCAGACCTGGACTGTGTAGACCCATATGCTGAACTGCGATGTGCTTCCCATGCAGGAGACACCCAGTTAGGTTCTCACCCTCCCCCCACCAGTTTGGCCCCTGGCTCGAGGGGGGCATGCCTCCCACGCAGGAGGCCACCAGTCCAGTTCCCGCCCTGCGCAGTCCCTGCCCACCTGTGTGGAATGAAAACCATGTCAAAAACGAATGACGTACAACTATGGAGACTGCTCTGGGCCCTCCCCCTTCTCTCTGTCTCTCTCCGTCTCTGTCTATCTCTCTGCCTCTGTCAAAAAAAAATAGCATGATTAGAAATTTAGACACTTCACAAGTGATAACCCCAAGAAGTCTACTACCTATCTGATGTAATACATAGCTATTACAGTACCATTGGCTTTAGTTCCTATGCTGTACTTTATATCCTGTGAATATATATATTCAAATTATAGTTGACATTCAGTATTATTTTATATTAATGCCAGCAGACTGCTTAAGCATTTATGCAATGTATAAAGTGATCCCCCCCAATAAGTCTAGTACTCATCTGACACCATACATAGTTTTTGGAACATTATTTACTATACTCCCCATACTGTATTTCACATCTCTGAGACCATTTTGTCACTACTAGTTTGTATTTCCTAATCCTTTCACCTTACTCACCCATATCTCCAGCCACTCTCCCACCTAGCAACCATCAGTTTGTTCTCAGTATCTATGAGTCTATTTCTTTTTGTTTGTTTATTCTGTTCTTTAGATTCCACATATAAATGAGATCATATGGGATTTGTCTTTCTCAGTCCAAATTATTTCACTTAGCATAATATCCTATAGTTTCATCCATGTTATTGCAAATAGTAAAATTTCACTTTTTTATGGCAGATTAATAACCCATTGATTAAATGTACCACAGTTTCTTTATCCAATCATCCAGTGATAGGCATTTTAGTTGTTTCTGTATTTTGACTATTGTGAATAGCAATGCAGGAAACATAAGAGTGCATATAGTATATTTTTTTGAATTAGCATTTTTAAATTTCTTTAGATAAATACCCAGAAATGGAATTGCTGGGTTATAAGGTAGTTTTATTTTTAACTTTCTTTTTAGATTTACTTAATTGTTTGAGAGAAGGTGAGAGAGAGAGAGAGAGAGAGAGAGAGAGAGAGAATGGAGGGGGGAAGCAGAGCAGTCTCCATAGTTGTACATCATTAGTTGTGGTATAGTTTCATTCCACACAGTGGAATGCAGGGTCATGTGGGGCCTGCTGAGCCATCTCAGCAGTTACTAGTTACACCACAGTTCAGCAGATGGGTTAGCATGGACCAGAGCCAAGATTCAATTTCCAGACCTCGTGGTAGCAAGGCAAACACACAACCTGTTGAGCTATATTGTTATCCCCTATTTTTAATTTTTTGAGGAAACTCCATACCTTTTTTATAGTGGTTGCACCAATTTGTAAACCTATCTTTGGTGCACAAGGGTTCCCTTTCCTCACATCTTCACCAACACTTGTTTTTTGTCAGTTTGTTGATGACAGCCATTCTGATAGGAGTAAGGTAATATCTCATTGTGGTTTTTATTTGCATTTCTGATGATTAGTGACATTAAGCATCTCTTCATATGTATATTGGCCATCTGTATATCCTCTGTGAAGAAGTGTCTATTCAGATCCTCTGCCCACTTTTTAATTGGATTGTTGTTTTGTGTGGGTGGGTGGGTTTTTTTGTTTTCTTTTGTTTTGTTCGGTGTTGAGTTGTATGATATTTATAATTTGGGGGTATTAACTTCTTATCAGATGTATCATTATCAAATGTCTTCTTTCATTCAGCAGGATGTTGTTTTTATTTGTTTGTTTGTTTGTTTTTTGGTTTTGTTGCTGATTTTCTTCACTGTGAAAAGACTTAGTTTAGTTTTATCTTTTGATTCCCTTAGCCAAAGAGAGATATCAGTGAAACTATTACTAAGAGTAATGTCTGAGTGTTTACTTTCTGTATTTTTTTCTAAAAGTTTTATGGTTTCAGGTCTTACATTTAAGTCTTTATTTTGAGTTAATTCTGGTGTATGGTGTAAGAAAGTGGTCCAGTTTCTTTTTCTTTCTTCCTTTTTTTTTGCATGTATCTGTCCAGTTTTCCCAGTACCAGTTATTGAATAGACTGGCTTTACCCTAATGTAATTTTTTCTTTCTTTGTAATAAATTAAATAATTATATAGGCCTGAATCTATTACTGGACTCTCTATTCTGTTACATTGATTTATGTGCCTATTTTTATGCCAGTATCATGTTGTTTCAATTACTATGGCCTTGTGGTATAACTTGATAACAAGTAGCATGCTATCTCTAGCTTTGTTCTTCTTTGTTAGGATTGTTTGACTATTGGGAGTCTTTTATTGTTCCACATAATTTTTGGATTATTTGTTCTAGTTGTGTGAAAAACGCCATTGACATTTTGACAGGAATTGCATTGAATCTATAGATTGTTTTGGGTAATATGAACATTTTAATCTTATAAACTCATCCTATCCATGAGTATAGTATATGCTTCCATTTATGTGTATCTTCTTTAATTGCTCTCTTCAATGTCTTATAATTTTCCCTGTTTCTTTTCTTTTTTTTAAGATTTATGTTTTGTTGTTTAAGAGATGAGAAAGAGAGAAAAGGGGAGGGCCCCGAGCAGTCTCCAAAGTTGTACATCATTAGTCATGATGTAGTTTCATTCCACATGGGTGCATGTGGGGCTGCATGGGACAGGAACCAAACCAGAGACCTTTTGCATAGGAGGTGAGAACCTTTGCCACCACCTGAGGAGATAACAGTTGCATCACAGTTCAGCATATGTGTTGTACTGGCCAGGGCAGGGATTTGATCCCCGGATATCACAGTTTCAAGGCAAGTGCTCAAGCTATCCTGGCATTCCCCTCTGTTTCTTAAGCAATTGTTATAACCAGTGTTTTAAAATTTGTCTCTGGTATGTAGGTTGCCTTCATTTCATTTAATTTTATTTCTAGAAGTCTTTTATTTGGAACATGTTTCTTTGTTTCCTCATTCTGGTTCCCTCTCTGTTTTTGCTTCTATTTATTAAGTTGTTCTCTTATGTCCTTCAGTCTTTGCAGGGTGGCTTTATGTAGTAGGTATCCTGTGTGCTCCAGTGGCACAGTCATGATCACCTGTGTGTGTGTTCCAGGAGTGTCCCATGTGTGTTGTGTGTGTTTCTGTTGTAGTTGAGCCTTGATTGCTTTTGGTATGTCAGTGAGTAGGCTTTACTCCAAGGCTGACTGTGAGAATTGGCTATGTCCACAGTGTCTGAACTGTTGTGTAGGGGTGAGCACTCAGAGTGGGGTTTGCCCCTATGGGCTCTTGGGCCTGTTGGAATAACTCTTTGCATGTGCCACTCATGGTGGATAGTCAGAGAGTGCTGTGGTGTGGTCTGAAGCCAACCTGTGAGTGTGTTGTTTCTAGTGTCTCTTGAGAGGGGATCCCATGCAGGACAGTTTCAGCTTTGCCTGTAACTGGCCCTGGGCTACCTGATAAGAGCCACAAAGCTGTATGTGGTCGTTGGCTGCTTCTGTTGGAACTGGAGGTATATTGGGGTGTCTTTGCTGAACCAAAGCCAGCTGCCACCAGTATTGTGCTTGGGGCAGCTTAGCAAAAAACCCAAGGCCTTCTCACTTGTTGCCAGCTGAACCCTAAGTCTCAGCTATTGAAAAAGCCTCCTTAGGTACATGGGCTAAGACTAGCTGACCTGGTTGAAAAATGCCTTCAGTGATGCAGTACTAGGTGGGCTGAGACCCCTCCCAGGAAGTCATGGGGTATGGCCAGTGGTTTTTACAAGGTTAATGTAGGTTTAGTTCTTGTGCCAGTGCCTGGCCTGTGACCACTTGACAAAATGCCCTGAGTACACCATAGCCAACCACTGCTTGCCTCAGGTCTACAGATTCCTGAGAGCTGACCAAGAGAGGCTGTGGCACAAGTTGTGGCTCACTGTCCACTACCAAAAGTTTTCTGAGCAGCCAAAGGTCATCTGCTGCTATAAATAACTTCTTCAGCTTGTGGGGCAGGGCTCACACCCAGGAGCTGAGAGTGCCCTCTGTTATTCAGTACTAGCAGTGCAGGGCAGTGACCCAAGACATCACCAAGATGGTGCATATTTGTGGATTTTATCATACCAGTGCAGATTTGGCCTTTTGAGAGGGTTCAACATAGAAAAATTGGTGCACTCCTTTGGGCTACACTTGAGGCAGGTTCTTCAGGAAATAATGACTTCTGTTCCTCCAACCCTTGCCCCAAAGCCACACAGCTTAGTTTTCCTGGTATGTCTCTGGCACCTCTGGTGTTTCCACCTCTCCATAGGAGACCAGGTGAATGAACTGATGTGCAGGCTTTCTAAGAAGGCATATGTGTTTCCAGCCACCTCCCATTTCACTGTGACACACAGACAGAATCCTCACTAATTTTCACTGTCAGATGTGTGGAAACATTTTTCCCAGCACAGGACCCCTGGCCAGGGAAGCCCAGTATGGGGCTGGGACTCCTCTCTCTTTGGGCACACCTCTGCCACCTAGGTGTCTCTCCTAGTGCTCAACCATTATTCATGGGTTTGAAGTCAGCCTGAATTACATCTTTGTCCCTTCTTCCAATCTCATTATAGCTTCTTTTGTCTATCCTTCATTATAGAGGTTCTGTTCAGCTAGTCTTCAGATAAGTCTTGAGGTTAATTGTTCTATAATTTATTTGTAATTTTGGTGTGATCCTGGGAGGCAATAGGCATAGTGTTTACCTTACTTGCCATCTTGGGCCTGTTACACTCTTGTATACTGTGTCTCTCATACTTGGCTGGAGATATTACCAACTCTTAACAGTCCCTCACTCAGGTCTAGATTTCCAATCACTGCTTGAGACTCTGTTTAGGTGTTGACTATTTCCCACTTCAGATTTCCAAATGTCACCCATTTCAGAGTGTACTCTGTTCACGAATGAAACAACCTCAATTCTTTTGAGACACTCTTTGCTAACCATTTTACCCTCAGTCTATTTTTTTCCTGTATCTCTTCTATATAGAGGACTGTTCTTATAACTAGTCATTAAGTAAATTGATTGATAAGGGAAAAGCTTGAGGGCAGATGTCTTGAAATTTGTTTTGATGCAATAGGGTAAGTATTTTTCAATACTTGTTACATAATACCATACTTACAAACAACATATGTGGTCTTATGTGATTATGAATGCTTTGTGTAAATTCTAACCAACTGTGGAAAGGTGATTTCTGAGACTCAAAAACTGAGATAGCGGATTCTCCATGCTAGAGAATTGCTTATAAGTGCAAGCAGTCATAAAATAGGTAGATCATTAAGTGATGAGTGGTTGGGTGTATAATCTGTAGCCATAACATCTGATATCAAGTTCTTCTTTTATGCAAGTTCAGTTGTCCCCAAAATGCCTGCACTAAAAACAGGATTCCATGCATAAGGCATACAAGTCATTTCCTACATTGCATTGAGAAAATATAGTCAAAGTGTAGCCAGTTAAGAACTCTTTTATGAGGTAGGACTCCCAAATGGAAATAAACCTAAGAAGTGTTCTTGCAGTACTATCTCCTAACTTATTACTAAGGAAGAAAACATTCAACATACGGTAGATTGATAGCAATGATGATAGAGCAAAGTAGTAAAACTGAGCTGTAACATGGAGGAAGAAATAATAAAGTTTGATAATAATTAGAAGTGAAAAATAAAAAGGTAATGGAAAAATAGGTCTATAAAATCTTTAGCCTATATGATTAAAGAAATAGTGGTGTGGTGCCTGATGACAGAAAAGTAGTTGACAACTGGAATAGATTAGGAAAGACAGATTAAATTCAATTGATGAATGTAGATCATCAAAGGGACAATAAAATATAAATCAGTGTTTTTTTATGGTACAGCACAACAAAATTTTCAAAATTGCTTTTACCCTTATTTAGCATCATACAAAGCTATCCTAGGTGCATCGATCTAATATATTCATCCCCTGTTAGACAAACGAAACAAGGCCCAAAAAGGAAGATAACCTAGCCGAGATTCCATAGACCTGGAACATAGATTTTTAGTACTGTTTGTCTGGTATGCTTTCCAGCTGATCATTAGGCCTTCTAGGCCAACTACAAAAATTGATAACTTTAGGGGAAGGTGGGATGACTCCACAGGTTAAAGTGATTGCTTTGCAGCCCTGGGGACTAAAGGTTGAGAACTGGTACCAGTCCTGGCCCATGCAGACCCATATGCTGAACTGGGGTATACTTACTATGTGAGAAGCCCTCAGTTCCGTTCTCACCTCCTAGTTCATCCCCTGGCTCAAGGGGGTGTGCCTGCCATGCAGGAGGCCCCCAGCCCAGTTCCCACCCTGTGCAGCCCCATCCACCTGTGTGGAACAAAACCATGTTGAGAAATGATGATGTACAATTATGGAGACCACACTAGGCCTTCCCACGTCTCTGTCTCTGTCTCTCACTGTCTTTGTCAAAACAAAAAAACAATAAAATAAATCTTTTAAAAAACTGATAACTTCAGCTGAATGTAATGTAATTCAGCTAAAGTTATTTGAGTCAATATAGAGCGGGGGTGGTGAACCTATGGCACACGTGCCCAAAGTGGCACGTGGAGCAATTATTTTGGCACGTGGAGCTATGAATACCATTTAAAAAATTATTGTTTATGCTCTTATAGACATAAAAATAATCGATACCTCTATCTCACTCGATGGGTTGGCATGCGAGTCGAGTGAGTATACTCTTATTTCATAAACTTTGGCACTCAATCGCCAAAAGGTTCGCCACCCCTGAAATTTAGCCAAGCAACTTCTTAAGAGTGAAACTAATAGTTTAAAATTAAAGCTACAGGGGGAAGCCGGGATAGCTCAGTGGGTTGAGTGCTCACTTTGTAGCTCTGGGGACTGAGGATCGGGTCCCATCCCTGGCCCTTGTGGACCCATGTGCTGAGCTGGGGAGTTCCCCCAGCTCAGTTCTCTCTCTGTCTTTGTATCACTCTCTCTCTCTCTCTCTCTGTCAAAAACAACAAAAAAATTAAAAAATAAAATAAATAAATAAATAAATAAATTAATTAATTAATTAAAGCTACAGGTCATAAACTTAAAGTTTAAAAACTCTTAAGTTTTATTTAATTGAAGAGAAAATATAACACCCAGGAGTGCCAAAAAAAATGTATATGCATTGTAAGAGATATTATCTATGTATTACTTTCTGAGGTTAAATTGAAATGTAGTAGCAATGTGTAGTACAACATTAGCTCAAAAGATGGCATTAATCAAATTAATGCTAGCATCACCGCATGACAGACAAAACAAAAAAAAATGGTGGAAGCATGGTTGTTGTTCAAGAAGTACAAGACCATTTTAAAATTTTATTTGAAATTCAAGTACATTATGGAAGTACTATGACAATGGAGATGTGATTCTGCAATAGAACCTCCAACATGCCTAATAATTGGATGCATTCATGGTAAGTTTGAGATGTGTGGTAAACTGAAACAGCATGCTCAGTGATACAAGTGGACACTTTGGTCACTGTGACTCAAGCAGTAGTTCACTGTCATCAGAAGTGTCTGGACACTGATGGTAACCACTTTGAGTGCCTCTTGTAATTGCAGAAGAGAAACATGACTTGCTTTCATTTTTTATTATTGGTATATATGGAATATTTCAATTTCAATATAATTTTTGCCTTTTTAAAAATGTGTATACATTTTCTTTTGGCACCCTCTGTAGTTGTGGAAAACATTTTCAAGTAGAAGTGTTCTAGTTTTCTTTCTTCATCTTTCTCCATACTTCCACAAATTCCTATTGACTTTTTTAAACTCCATGACCAAGAAGCTAACCTCTGAACCTTCTTTCTCATCACAAATAACCAAGTAATCAATTTTTTGAACAATTATTTTACTTTAAATATCAGTGAAGTGAATGATTAGCTGTTAAAATGGCCGAGTTAGACACATTTTAAGCTAATCTTTGCCAGTATTTTTCTTTCATTTCCAAAGTAATAAAAATATTTTGTCCTCTGGTATATTTCTAATAAAGACAATAATATTTTAGAAATATATCAATACTTTGTAGTTACATAAAAGTTTTCACCAGAGAAGTACAGCATGTCTTAGTTTTAAATTCCTTATTAAACTGATCTCTGCTTATCTTGGCCAATGGCAAATGCTCCTCTCACTTTACCAAAAGAGAAACCAAAGTCTAATACTTGTCTAATGAAACAATGAATTCATGACAGTTATTGGAAGAGGAATCAGTACACTTGATTTCCAAGGTTTAAATGGATTTTTGATGCCAGGATATAATCTTTGTCTAAAATGAAGCTAAACTTCCCACTCCAGGAACCAAAGACACTTAATAAATTGGCATTCTTATTACATTTTAGTAAGTGGTCTTTCTTTTTTATTATGATCCCAAGCATTTACAGCTAAAAAAAAAAAAAGTTTCAAGGTAACAAGATAATGAAGAAATGCCCTATGGCTTGGGAAAAATGTCACAAAAATTATTTTCTAACCAAGTGTTATGGTCACAGACTATAATTTTCTATTTTCACCGAGGAGCTTACTGTTAATTAGAAGAACACCAGCACAGATAAAAATAGGGAAAAGGGCTAACGTAAGGGAAAAATGATGAATCTCAATTTGAACAAGGTCTCTCCTGACAAACTTCTTTTCATTCCATTTGGCTTCTTTGAAAGTCTTTTTGCCTGTATATTCGTCCCTTCTTTTGGACTGAAGAAAAAAATCAGTCCAAAGCCATTAGATGGGGCTAAGCAAAGAAGATGCTCATGCAGGCACTTGGGGAGCAGAGTGAGATGGTGAAAACGATATCCACACATGACATCAGGCCAGCAGGAGCTATCAGAGCCTACGAATGGTGAAGTGAACATCCACGTGGGGTTCGTAAGTTGGGCTGACATAGAAGATCAGATTCTAAGTAGAGGTTGGAAGTGCTGTTCAGTGTAGAATTTCAGAGCTTGAGAAGAGTCAGAACTTGCAAAGTGTAGGCCAGCATGAGATGTCAGAGCCCAAGCAGAATGAGGAAGTCATTCTGATGGGAGGGAAGTCCAGCTTAGGTTATCACCAATAGAAAGGACATCTATGCAGATGTATTCCAGCGCAGAACATAAGGTTTAAATCACATGAGGAGAGTATTTATGCAAGGGAGCAGCCTAAGAGTATCGGAGCCCAGTAGGCCAAGGAGGATATGCATATTAGGAATCGAACATAATGGCGACCATGGCAATGGGAGACTAGATACATAAAGGGAAGTTGACACACACACACACACACAAAGGGATGTTTTTCACTGTCAAAAAAGGGAAGTACAAATATGGGGGGGAGGGGAAACCTAGAATAAAATCCTGTCTGGTTGAATTAGAATTGAAAATAATGAAAGATGCTGGAGGGAGGGAGAGGGAAAGAGAGAGAGAAAGAGAGAAGAGAATGGCATTTAGTAAGTGCTTAGTACACCAAAAGGGAACAAGGTGATGAGACACCTGAAAGTAGGGCAGAAAGACTTCTGGGAGGAAGGCAGTAGTAATTGTGTCTCAGGACCCTCAGGTTGTCAAGTGAGTTGCATTTTAAATGCCAGCTTTGATTGATGGCAAGGGCCCTGGCCTAAAGGAGCCTCCTGGGTTCAGCAGAAATGGGCACAAGGATCAAACAGGAAAGCTTCCTATGCCATTGATGATGGGTAGTAGTGTCATTTGAACAAGTATTTGTGGTCCTTGGGCTAGAATCATAAATAAACTGACAATAATCTCTCTTTTAAAAAAAAAAATTTGCTCAGTAATTTACATTTCCAAATTTACTTAAGTTTATTTGAATGTATACATGTAGGTTGTCAGGAGAATATGATATAACAGAAAAGATGTGGTTGTTAAATTCAGGTTCAAGTAATATCTGGGTTCAAAATTATGTCAACCACTGAGTGATTTTATGTAATTTAAATAAAACACTTGAGAGAGGAAGTAAACAAACTGCAAAATATCTTTAAGTTTTTTAACACAGTAAATCCCAACCAAGGGTAATTTTGCCTCCCAAGGGACATTTGGCAGTGCCTGGAGACATTTTTGGTTGTCACAACTGGAGAGTGCTAAAGTCACCTAGTAGGTAAAGTCAGGGATGTTGTTAAACATCTGACAAAGTGAAGAACAGCCCTCACAAAAAAGTATTATTGGTATAGGCTGAATCATGTGCCTCCAAAATTTATATGTTGAGGCCCAAACCCCCAGTATGTGAGATATGACTGTATTTAGAGATAGAGCCTTTAATGAGCTGATTGTCTTAAAATAAGGTCAGTAGGATGGGCCCCAATTCAATCTTACTGGTGTCCTTATAAAAGAGGAAATTAGGACACAAAGAGAGAATAGGTATGTGTTTGCACAGAGGAAAAACCTTGTGACACAGCATGATGGCAGACATCTGCAAGCCAAGGCTAGAAGCCTCAGAAGAGCCATATGACCTCACTTATATGTGGAAAATAAAATTGAAAATAACAAAGAAACAAAAAACTCATGGACACAGTCAATAGGCTAGTGGTTACCTGAGGGTAAGGAGGGGACGGTGTGGGAGGAGAGAGGGGGCATCAAATATATGGTGATGGAAAGAGAACCGATTCTGGGTGGGGAGCACATAATACAACACATAGATAATGTATTGTAAAATTGTACACCTGGAACCTATGTAATGTTTACCAACCAATGTCACACCAATAAACATAACAATTAATAAAAATGTTTTAAATTTAGAAAAGAATAAATCAACCTTACCAACACCTGATCTTGCACTTCCAAACTGCAGAACTGAGAGAAAATAAATTCCTGTTGTTTAAGCCACCAAATTTGTGTATTTTGTTATGGTGGCAGCTCTAGCAAACTAACACAATTATCAAGCCCAAAATGTCAATAATGCCAAGGATGAAAATCTCTGGTCCATGATATATAAAAACAGTTCTGAGAAGAACATTTATGGGTATGAAAGACAACCTGGCTAATACTCACCATTAAAATGGTAAAAAGAAGAAAAGAGAGGAAATAGGTTTTTAAAAAATTACTCAGTAGACTGTTGTTAGGACAGCTCAGCAGTTGAGAGCATATCTCACAATTACAAGGTCTGGGGTTCAATTCCAAGTCCTGCCCATGTAAACCCTGTATGCTGAATTGCAGCACAACTGGTAACTGCTGGGATAGCTTGGTGGTAAAGGCTTTCACCTCCCATGTGGGAGGCCCCTTTGGTTTGGTTCCTGCTGGGTATGGCCCCGCATCCACCTGTTTAGAATAAAACCATGTCACTTCTAATGATGTACATCTATGGAGACTGCTCTTGGGCCTTCCCCCATTTTCTCTCTCTCCTCTCAAAAAAAGCTGAATAAAATAAATCTTAAAAATAAAATTATTCAGTGGAGAAAATCATTCTGTTGACTTTATATGTTGATGGGCCAGTGCAGTTAATATTCTCTCTTCTGTACCATGAAGTCACTAAGAATGCAATTAAAATAAATAAAATCAATCTGATTTGAAGCTAAGTATGTTTTCACTTACCTGTTTTGTTTTGTTTTGTTTTGTTTTTTTAGTAAGACCAAATATGGCACACCCAAGGATTTGATTTCCACATGCATTTGCCCAAAACATTTTTATCAAGAAGACTAAAGAAGCCCAGCCCTGGTTTCTTCCCAAAATTAGTTTCCCTTGGCTTAAGAAGGAAGGCGTCTTTTTTGATCCAATATTTTTATTTGAGCTTTCATGAAAGTTCAAATATGTAATACAATATAATTGTTCTCTTTGTTGGCACAAAAGTAAACTCAAAATGGATTGAAAAGATATACTTAATAGCTTAAACTATTATATAAAATTCTAGAAAAATACATAGGAGAAAAAATATTTGTGACCTTCAGTTAGACAAAGTTCTCATTCAGTTATTTTCTTATTCAGGACCCAAAATCACCAAACACATAAGAAAAAAATAATAAATTAAATTCCAGAAAATTTTAAACTTTTGTTCTTTACAAGGTTCTATTTAAAAACTGAAAGGTGAGGTCCTTGAGACTGAAAGTAATATTTAATACATATGTCTGAAAAAGGATTTGCATCCAGAATATAAAAGAACTCATAACTCAATAAGAAAAAGCAAACAACTTCAAAATAATGTCCAAAATATTTAAACATGAATAAAGAAGATAAACAAACAAACAAAAAACATTAACAAATCTGAACAGTGTAAGTCATCAACAAAATTAAAATTAAAACTATAATGAGATGCCAGTACAGATTTACTAAAATAGCTGAAATTAAAAATACTGACATTTCAAGTATCAGTGAGTATGGAGTGTGAAGCAAATGATACTCACACATTACTGGTAGGAATATCAAATGACAAATATAAAAAAAAAAGAGTTTGTCACTTTCCCATAAAGTTAATCATACACTTCCCATATGACTAGTACTTCCAATGTTAGGTATTTGCCCAAAGAGGAAAGAAAACATACATCCACAAAAATACTTATACATGGGGAAGCCGAGATGGCTCAGCAGGTTGATCAGTTGATGTGCAGCCCCATGGAATCCATTCAGCCCCATGGACTGAAGATGGAATCCCGGCTAAGGCCCATGGGGACCCATACTGAACTGAGGTGTGCTTCCCATGTGGGAGGCCTCCAGTTCAGTCTTTGCCCCCCAGTTTGGCCCCTGGCTTGATGAGGTGCACTCCCCATGTGGAGGCCCCCAGCCTAGTTCCCACCCAGCATGGCCCCCACCCACCTGTGTAGAATGAAACCATGTTGAAAACTGATGATGTACAACTATGGAGACTGCTCTGGGCCCTCCCCCTTCTCTCTGTCTCTCTCTGTCTCTGTCAAAAACAATAAAATAAATATTTTTTAAAAATACTTACCGGTATACGTGTATTCCTGGAAACTTGTTTTATAATAGCCAAAAATCCAATGCAACCCAAATGTTCATGTACAGATGATGACATAGTCATATGGTTCATTCATCCAATGAAATACTACCCCACAATAAGAAGGAACTAATTACTGATACATGCAACAACAAGAATGAATCTCATTGACATTGTACGGAGTGAAGAAAGCTAAACACAAGAGAAGCATATATCATATTATTATGTTATAAAACTCAGAACAGATAAAATCAATTTATGGTGATAGAAATAAAATCAATATCTGCCTGTGGTGGGGTTAGAAAGAATTACTGCAAAGGAACATAAGGTTGCTTTTTGGGAAGAGAGGAATATATTATATCTTGAATGGTGAGGTAGTTACAAGGTTGTATATCTTTGTCAAAACTCATTTAACTGTATACATAAAATCGGTGCATTTTATTATATGCAAATTATATTTCAATAACATTAATTTTAAAATATAGAGAAGTAAATGTATAAAGATACATATAATTTGTATGTGACCACTAAAAGAAACTGTCACCAATAATACTCCAAAATTAATGAGCATACCTAATACCAAAATCATGGTGTTTAACTGTAATTCTTCATTAAAAGGCACTTTTGCAAAATTACCAATTTCAGATTGGGGCAGAGAAAACACAAAAGGAACCTAGAATATATTGTTGTGGTAAAGTTTAGGAAGTATTCAAAGAATAATGGGCCATGTCAAAAGTACTGAGAAGCTAGCTTGAAGTGGCTCCTGCTGGCCAATTTGGGAGAATTTTAGTATCAAACTATATAATGATAGTAACAAGTTATTATCCATTTAAATAGAAAAATTAAACATAAATACATAAATGAATAAATAAACAAGTAAATTGCAAATAATGAGAAAAAATATATTTACATAGATTTTATTTACAAATGAGAAGAGTGTACTGTTACAGTGGAGAAGTATGGCAGACACAACTTTAATCATGTCATCAAAGCAAGTATCATTAACAACAGATAACTTCAAATTGTGTGCCATCTAACAGAGCTTATGAGAAAATTGCACCATTTTTGTGACATTCCTGCTAGAGATCCATAACCAGAGTAACTAGAGGAACTACAATATGTATCATGTCAACTTGAATTTTTAGAAATGAAGCCAAAATCTCAGATTTTGCCTTCTGGGTCAGCAGATAATTCCATACCCAGTACATAGCATTGGATAATTTCTCACTGTACCACTCACCCTTCCTGTCTTAAGTACTGGTGATCTATCATCTCATTCAATCTATTTTGTTGAGCATTTTTATATTTTTAAATAAAAGTATAATTTCCTACTTCCTCAGTATTTGCATAAAAACAGCAACATATACATCAGTGGAAGATTTTATCTGAAGACTAAACCTCACATGTTTTAAAATACCAGGTCTCTGTCAAGTATAAATCCTCTATTGGTTATAAGTATCTGGCATCCAATGACTTGTGACTCAGTTACTGACTAACATTTCAGTCTCTAAACTCATTTAGAAAGTAGCCCTTAAGTTATGATTTCTCCTAAGCCTCTGAAGTAAGGAAGCAGAACCTAGAATCTGAGAGCGTAGCCTGGGGTCTGTGGTTATGTTTGGTGCAGCACAGAAGCTTTGCAGGAAACTCAGCCACCTGGAGGTCAGTACAAAATGACAGTGGCAGCTGCAGCCACAGAGAAGAAATGTTTCTTTCCTTGCTGGACTTCAGGGCCAGCTGGGAACTGGCCACTTGTGACGAGAGAATAATTCAATCCATAACCTCACTGTGTTCCTTGGGCGACACATGCATACTTGTGGACTTTTGTAAGGGTACTAGTAGCTCAGCTTCTCAGCCTTTTGTCCTTATTTGAGCAAAGAACACCAAATACTTTTAATACTCCTAGTAAGAGAATTAAAGCTTGATCTCTGAGATGCTCTGCAGATCTAGGAATGGTGAGCCCAACCTGGAAAAAATAGTTCTCCTTGATGGAACAAAGGCTGTAACAGACACAAATATACCATTTAATTTTAAGCTCTAAAATGCACCTAAATGTTTAAACATCCCACCTCTGCTAATTTACTTTATAAATGGAGTGATGGAAGCAAATACCTAAGACTCAGATGAGTTTTATGGCACAGAGCCTAGGTAACTCACTACTTCAGGAGCCAGATATAATATCTTACCGGTATTATAAATCTGGGAATGCTCTGTGTCATTGTTCTACTACCATTTAAATGAAATGTATGCCATTTAATTATTATTTATGCAGCAAGGTAAATTTATAATAATTATATTTAAATATAGGCTAATTTTAGAACTAGAAAATCCAAACACAGAAATCCTTATCTTTTCAGATTTGTTGAGAAGAGAGCTCTGACCTTATGATCACGCACTTCATTCACTTGTCCCCATCTGTTGAGACCTCAAGAACATGCTTTCTGTTAGCCCACACTCCTCTACTGGGCAGTATAGTAATTAACAACTGAGTACACCATAATGAATAGTCTCTAATACACAAAGAGCCTTGAAAATATATTAAAATCAAGAAAATTAACCAAGGAAAAGGAAACATAACTAGCCAAAAATATAAAAATATATTAAAAGCACTAAACCTAACTAATAATTAAAGACATGCAAATTAAAGCAGTGATATAACTTTTCACCAATGAGAATGTCAAATAAAAGTTTTTAGCAATAACAACCATTGGTAAAGATAGGAGAAAATAGGCAGTGTGAGTGAGCTGGTAAAATCACCTGGGGAGAGAAAATTTGGTATTATCTTTTAAATTATAAAATGTATATGCCCTTTGACCTAGTCTTTCCACATTCAGAAGTTTATACTATAGATAAACTCTCATATATATATATATATACATACACACACACTTATATTCATGTTTATATATATGAACTATAAATATAAACATACATGCTAATTGAAGTTATAATTTTTTAATTGAAAGCAACCTAAATACTCATTAATAAGAAACATGTTAACCATAATATATAGTCATCTATATATTATAATATCTATATGAGATATAATATATTAGCACATTCATACATTAGAAAGTGATGCTACCATGAAAAGTCCAAAATAGATCTAAAAATAACAGTTTTTCAGGTACATCAGATAAAAAATATATTTGAGTAAAAATTGGATATACATATGTCTATATATACTCCTATATATGGTTGCATAAGCAAAGAAAATTTTTGGAAAGATCTACAAAAACTCTTTACAGTGATTGCCTCTGGCAAAGAAAAATAAGCATCTGAAATAAGATAACTATTTTTATCATTATATACTTTTATTAATTATTTAAAAATTTTACCATGTATGTGTAGTACTTCAACTTAAGAAAATACCTTAGTTGTTGAAATTTTAAAATATAAAATATTTGAAATCTAGTGATTTTGTAATGGTTATATGTGATTAGACTATTTATGGCTCACATAAAACAACAGGTCAAAATCTGCATTCAAATAATCAAGTTTTCAAATGAAACCTGGTCCACTGTGTGTTAATCAGAAATCAATTCATTTACTTGAAAGATTATCTCTTGCATGCCATTTTCTCACTTCTGAGCTTTGTGCTTTGGAGGGGCAATCTCTTTTTTTTGAAACAGCTTAATAAAAATATATTAAGTAACTTTAAACATTTTTTTAAAGTTGTCGATTAACAGCTATTCTTTTTATTCATGTATCCTCTTTACCTAAAAAAAACCCCCCAAAAAAACTAACATTTAATTAGAAGAGGGCAATACATCAACATTGTTCTTTTTACTATTATAGAAAATTATTTCTTTTAATATTATAGATATTTAGACGTGTTCCTATTAACATATTTGGGTTGTTTCTAGTTTTGAAATAACTAGATTAAAATGCTATGAATATTCTTGTACACTTTTGTGAACACATGCACTGTTTTTAACACATTGTATGAATGTTAATGTCTCCCCTAAGATTTTTATACTGAAATCTTAACCTCCAAAGTAATGGCAATTAGGGTGCTTGCAGTCAAGATGGCAACGTAGATAAAAAACATGCCCATCCTTTCCAACAACTCATAGGAATTACAACTAAACTACAGAACAACTATCATTGAGAACTACCTGAAGACTAGCTGAATAAAAGTTCTGTAACTAAGAATATATAGAAGAATCTACCTTGAGACTCATAGAAGGGATGAAGACACCTAACAAGCTGGTCCCACACCCATATCTGGCAGTTAAAAATTGAGAGGGACTTCTCAGTTACAAAAGTTTCCCCGGAGGAAAAAGGGGTCCCAGCCCCATACCAGGCTCCCCAGTCTGGACTTCCAGTGCCAGGAAGAGAAATCCCTATAACTTGTGGCTGTGAAAACCAGAAGAGATTGTTGTTGAGTGAGACAAAGGTCTGCTGGAGTCCCAGGTAGACCTCTTAAAGGGTCCACACAAGAACTTACTTGGTAACATACTCACTTTCTCAGAGCTCAAGCACTGGCACAGCAGCTTGAAAGGGGCCAGGGACATATGAGGAGGAATTGAATTGTATGACTTCAGGAAAGAACATGGAGGAGCAGCTTTCTCCCAAACAGAGGTATTGGCAAAAGCCTTTTTGTTGTTGTTGAGCCTTTCTCCCACCCAATCTACAGTACCATAGCTGAGTCTCCATCAAGCTGGCTTATGATGTTTGCTCCACCCTAGTGAGTTCCTGAGATGCCGCCCCACCCAACATGCAGGATCACCCAAACCCCTCCCAGTTGCGTGCCTATACAAATGGCCTGCCTTGGCTCATGCTTCAAACTTTCTTAAAATCTCCAAGAGGTTCACAAACCTCAAACAAGCATCCTGTGGCCTCAGCATGGCCATACCTCTTGCTAAGCAGCCCCAAGCCCAGCAGTAGCAGCAGCCAGCCTTGGGTCTCAGCTTATCTTCTACCAGGCATCTCCATGCCTACGACAAATGGCAACTATCTGCAGATCATGTTGTAGCTCATACAGAGTAGCCCCAGGCAGGGCAAAGGCAGCAACTGATGTTGGCCTATACCAGAGCCACTGCTAGATCATCAGAACCACACATCCAGTGGCCAATTTCAGAATACATCAGGTACCATCCAACTTCCTCCACAAATGACATACTCAAAGGTGTACTAAGCAGTTACCAGAGCCACTCTAAAGCAAATCTTGCTCCATAGGATCAACCCTTACCCAACAGCCCCTCCACTATAGTCATGGCTAGTCCTCACAATGTATCAGCCATAGTTTCAGTACCTTCCATTGATGTGCCAATAGAAATCATGGCTCAACTACAACAGGAGGGCATGCATAACTCATACAAGGGAAACCGTGCCCTGGACCCCACAGGATATTACTATATAAGGCCATTCTACCAAGACCAGGAGACATAGCAGCTCTACCTAATACATAAACACAAACACAAAATAAGGAGACAAAAAACATACCAAATAAAAAAGCCAAACAAAGCTTCAGAAAAAGAATTAAACAAAAATGGAAAAAAGCAATCTACCAGATACAGAGTTCAAAACACTGCTTATAAGAATGTTTCGTGATCTCAATGAGAACTTCAACAAAGAGATAGGAAACATCAAAAAGAAGATAAAAAACGTAAAAGGAAACTGTCAGAAATATAGAGAACAATAATAAAAATGAAGAAGACATTAGAGGAAATCAACAGTAGATACAAATGAAGCAGAGGAGTGAATCTCTGACTTCAAAGATAAAATAGCAGAAAACACCCAATCAAAACAGCAGAAAAAGAAAAAAAGAATATAAAAATGAGGATAATTTAAGGGCCCTCTGGAACAACATCACATGTACCAATATTCTCATCATAGGGGTACCAAAAGGAGAAGGGAGAGAGCAAGAAATGAAAAAAAACTTATGTGCAGAAATAATGACAGAAAACTTCCCTAACTTAGTGAAGGAAATAGACATACAAGCCCAAGAAGTTCAAGGAGTCCCAAAGAGTATGAACCCAAACAGGGCCACACCAAAACACATTATAATAAGAATGGCAAAGGTTAAAGGCAAAGAGAGAATCCTAAAAGCAGCAAGAGAAAAACTAGTTACTTACAAAGGAGCTTCCATAAGACTATCAGCTGATTTTTAAACAGAAACTTTGCAGAATAAAAGGGAGTGGCACAAAAAATTCAAAGTGATGCAAAGCAAAGACACACAACCAATTACTCTACCAAAAAAAAACAAAAAACAAACTATCATTTTAATTGAAGGACAAAGAGCTTCACAGACCAAAAAATAATACATACATACATACATACATACATACATACATACATAAAACGCACACACACACACACACACACACACAAAAGCAGTATACGAACACCAAACAATTACTACAAAAAATTTTAAAGAGTGATTATCAGAGAGTAAGGAAGGAGGGGTAGGAGAGGAGAGAGGTGGGTGGGAGAGGAAGGAGGGGGAGCTAAATATACGGTGATAAAGAGAAAGCAGACTCTGGATGCTAAACACATATAATAACACATAGACAAAGCGCTATAGAATTGAACACCTGAAACTTATGTAATTTTTACTAACCAAAGTCACCCTAATAAAGTTAACTATAAAAAAAAGCAAAAAAGATTTTAAAAATATGACTAATACAATGAGAGTAACTACATATCTATCAACAAATACTTTAAATGTTAATGAATTAAATGTTTCAATCAAAAGACATTGGATGACTGAATGGATAAGAAAACAAGACATTTGCATATGCTGCCTATAAGACATCCAGTTCAGATCTAACACAGATTGAAAGTAAAGGGATTGAAAGTAAATATGTGTATCATAAAAAAGATACACATATTTTATGAAAATGAGCCCAGACAAAAAATACTCTTTTTTTAAATAAATAATTACCAGACAAAATAGACTTAAAACAAAGGTTATACCAAGACTAAGGTGACCAGATTTTAACATTGGTAAAGCGGGACACCATTGACTGGCGGGGAGGGGGTTCTTAATTAAAAATTTGGTCTATCTCCCGCCGTTCCCTAGCTTGTTGCGCATTCTTTCCAAAAATTGGGACTTTTTTAAAATGCTGCGGGACACAGGACAAATTGTTAAAAATCGGGACTGTCCCGCCAAAAGCGGGATGTCTGGTCACCTTAAAGACACAAAGGACCCAGCAGTTGTATTTCAGGGTATTTATCCAAAGAATCACAAAATACTAATTTGAAAAGACATATGCATCCATATGTTCATTGCAGCATTATTTACAATAGCCAAGAAATGGAAACAACATAAGTGCCCTTCAATAGATGAATGGATAAAAAAGAAGTGGTTCATATATACAATGAATATTACTCAGTCATAAAAAAGAATAAAATTCTGCCATTTGCAATAACATAGATGGACCTATAGGTTATTATGTAACCACATGGATAGACTTGGAGGTTATTATGCTAAGTGAAGTATATCAGCCAGAGAAACACAAATACCATATGGTTTGTTCACATATGTGGAATCTAAAAAGATAAAATAAGTGAACAAACAAAACTGAAACAAACTCATAAATACAGAGAATGTTTTGATGGTTGCCAGATGGGAGGGGTGTTGGTGGATGAGTGAAAAAGCAGAATAGAATAAGAAGTACAAATTGGGACTTCATCAAGATGGTGGCGCCAGCAGAGCTCTTGAAACCTCTCCTGGAAAGAACAACAAATGAAAAAAACAAAATCTATCCAGAGAAACCCTGATCAACATACAGTCTCAGCTGAGAGACCTACTCATCACAAGAAAATATCTAGGGGAAGCTGGGATGGCTCAGCAGGTTGAGCACTCACTTTGCTCAAGGATCGAAACCCAGGCCCTGTCCATGCAGACCCATATGCTGAGCTGGGGTGTGTCCCCAGCTCAGTTTTTGCTGGGGCCTATGCAGAGGCTCCTGGCCCAGTTCCTGCCCTGTGCAGCCCTGTGCCCACTGGTGGAGTAAAACTATGTGGAAAACTAATGCTGTCAACTATGGAGACTGCTCTGGGCCCTCCCCCTTCTCTCTCTCTCTCTCTCTATGTGTCTCTCTCTGTCAAAAAACAATAAAAATAAATCTTAAAAAAAAGAAGATATCTAAAGCCTGAGAAAGGGAGGCGAGTGAGAGAAAAAGAAAAGGCGCTGTGCAGAGACAAACCACAGGACATGACCAGAAAACCTACCCAGTGACCAACATAGAGACTGACCCAGAGACCAGCAAATGAGAGACTGAGGTGGGAGCACAGGTCAAGGTTCAAAAAGACTCTGGGCAGGTTGGAGGCCTAGAATGGACAAAGTCAGAGGCACAGGCAGCCAGAAATCAGGATGGATGGCAGAAGCAGATACAGCTGACTGTAGCAAGATGCCATGGTGTGATCACAGGGGGAGCAGCCATAGCACGGATAGGGCAGCAATAGTGCAGTACAGGAGGCCAGAGCAAGTCACCAGTAGCAGCCAGTGATTGGCACAGGTGACTGGAGCATGGGTCCAGCTACCATAGCGGGGGTTAGGCCGCTGTAAGTAGGGGCCTGCGGAGC
>PVKE010024178.1:0-24002 GCA_004027555.1 Craseonycteris thonglongyai | reverse complement strand
GTTTGGTGTTTACCTGGAGAGGAGGGAGGAGGGGGGAGGGAGAGTTGTGGGGGGAGGGGGGAGTGGGCACCAGATAAATTGTGTTGGAGGGGGGACCTGATTCTGGGAGCTGGGCACATAATGAGATGCATGGGTGATGTGATGTGGACTTGTACATCGGGAAACTATCTAATTGTTACCAACCAATGTCACCCCATTAAATTTAACAATAAAATATAATAATATTTTTTAAAAATTGCATGGAAAAAAAATGCAGTTGATTTTGGGATATTGATTTTGTAGCCTGCGACTTTACTGTATTTGTCTATTATTTGTAATAGATTTCTGACAGAGTCTTTAGAGTTTTCTATATAAAGGATCATGTCATCTGTCAAGAGTGACAGTTTAACTTCTCTCCCAATTCTAATGCCTTTTATTCCTTTCTCTTGTCTGATTGCTCTGGCTGGAACTTCCAGAACTATGTTGAACAGCAGTGGTGACAGGGGACATCCCTGTCTTGTTCCTGATTTTAGGAAAATAGGCTTCAGCTTTTCTGCATTCAGTATAATATTTGCTGAGGGTATGTCATATATGGCCTTTATTATGTTGAGGTACTTTCCTTCAATTCCCATTTTATTCAGTGTTTTTATCACAAATGGGTGTTGCATCTTGTCGAATGCTTTTTCTGCATCAATTGAGATAAGCATGTGGTTTTCATGCTTTGTTTGGTTTATGTGCTGGATATACATTGATTGATTTGCATATGTTGAACTATCCTTGTGCCCCTGGGATGAATCCCACTTGGTCATGGTGAATAATCTTTTTATTGCATTGTTGTATTCTGTTAGCTAAAATTTTATTTAAGATTTTTGCACCACTGTTCATCAGTGAGATTGGCCTATAGTTTTCCTTTTTGGTATTATCTTTCCCAGGTTTTGGTATTAGGGAGATCTTAGCTTCATAGAAAGCGTTGGGTAGTACTGCCTCTTCTTGAGTTTTCTGGAGTAGTTTGAGGAGGATGGGCATTAGTTCTTCCTTGACTGACTGGTAGAATTCATTGGTAAAACCATCTGATCCGGGCCTTTTGCCTTTGGGCAATTTTTGGATACTTGTTTCAAGTTGTATACCATTGATTGGTCTATTTAGGTTATCCAAATCTTTTTGGTTCAGTTTAGGTAAACTGTGTGTTTCCAGAAATTTGTCCATTCCCTCTAGATTGTTAAATATGTTGGCATAGAGTCTTTCATAATAATCTCTTATGATTGTTTGTAGTTCGGCAGCATCAATTGTAATCTCTCCCCTATCATCCCGTATTCTGGATATATGAGATTTTTCTCTTTGCTCTTTAGTGAGCCTAGCCAGTGGTTTGTCAATTTTATTGATTTTTTCAAAAAACCAGCTCTTTGTGCCATTAATTTTATCTATTGTTTTTCTGTTCTGAACTTCATTAAGTTCTGCTTTAATTTTTATTAATCTTTTCTTCTGCTGGCTTTGGGGGACCTCTGTTCTTTTTCTAGCTCTATAAGATGAGCTGTGAGGGTGTTTACTTGAAGTTTTCTTGTTTCTTGAGATAGGCCTGTAATGATATAAATTTCCCTCTTAATACTACTTTCCCTGTATCCCAGAAATTTTGGTACATCATGTTCTCATTGTCATTCGTTTCTACAATTTTTTAAATCTCTTGTTTTATTTCCTCTTTGATCCAGTCACTTTTTAGTAGCACGTTGTTCAATCTCCACGTATATGTATGTGGGTGTCTCTGCAATTGATCTTTTGCAATTGATCTCTAGTTTCAACACTTTGTGGTCTGAGAATATACTTGGTATGATTTGGATGCCCTTAAATTTGGTGAGGTTGGATTTAAGTCCCAAGATATGGTCTATCCTTGAAAATGTTCCATGTGCACTAGAGTAGAATGTATAGCCCTGTGTTGCAGGATAGAATGTCCTATCAATGTCAGTTATGTCCACTTCCTATAATGTATTATTTAGAGCTGCAATTTCCTTATTTATTTTCTGCTTGGATGATCTGTGCAATGTTGTCAGAGGGTAGTTTATATCCCCTACTATAATTGTATTTTTGTCAAATTCTCCTATTAGACCTTATAGTAGTTGCTTTATAAATTTTGGTGCTTTCTGATTGGGAGCATATATATTGATGAGTGTCACGTTTTCTTGGTGTATTGTCCCTTTTATCAAAATGTAATGTCCTTCTTTATGTCTTATTATTTTTTTTATCCTGATGTCTTTTTCATCAGAAATCAGGATGGCCACTCCAGCTTTTCTCTGACTACCATTTGCCTGGAGTATTGTTTTCCATCCTTTTACCCTGAGTCTATGTTTGTCCCTGTGGCTGAGGTGTGTCTCTTGTAGGCAGCATACGGTTGGATTTTGTTTTCCAATCCAGTCTGCTACCCTGTGCCTCTTTATTGGTGAATTCAGTTCATTTATATTCAGGGTGATAATTGATATTATCCATTTCTTCTTTCCTTTTTATTTTTTTGTTGTCCCAACTTTTCTCCAATTATTTTGATTTCTGGATTCAGGCTGAAAAGCCTCCTTCAGTATTTCTTGGAGTACCGGTTTTGAGGTGGAGAATTCCCTCAGCTTCTGTATGTCTGAAAAGGCCTTAATTCCTCCTTCATATCTAACGGTTAATTTTGCTGGATAGTTAGTTCTTGGCTGGAAATTTCTGTCTTTTAATATTTTGAAGATTGGGCTCTACTCCCTCCTGGCTTGCAAAGTTTCTGCTGAGATGTTTGGTGACAGCCTGATAGTTTTTCCTTTGAAAGTTATATTTTGTTTTTCCCTGGCAGCCTTGAGGATTCTTTCTTTGTCATTGGTTTTTGTCATCTTCAGTACAATGTGCCTTGGAGAAGATCTGCTAAGGTCTAGATAGCTAGGGCTTCTGTTTTCCTCTTGAATTTGGGGTTCTAGCTCTTTTCATAGTTAGGAAAATTCTCATCCACTATTTGTTTTAGTAGACTTTGAGAAGATTTCTTCTTGCTTCCTTCTGGAACTTCCATTATTCTAATATTGTTCTTTCTGATGGAGTCAGAGAGTTCTTGTAGGGCTCTTTCATTTCTCTTGATTTTCATTTCCCTTTCTTATTCCCTCTGTGACATTTCCATGTTTCTATCTTTTTTTTTTTTTTTTTTTTTTGACAGAGAGAGAGAAAGAGAGAGATACAGAGACAGAGAGAGAACTGAACTGGGGGAGCTCCCAGTTCAGCATATGGTTCCGCACGGGCCGGGGTCGGGATTCGATCCCCGGTCCCCGGCGCTGCAAAGTGAGCGCTTAACCCACTGAGCCATCCCGGCTTCCCCTGTTTCTATCTTTGATCTCACTCATTCTTTCCTCTAGCTGGTCAGCCCTGTTTCCTATGCTGGTCGATTCCTTTTTCAGCTCTCCCATTATGCCTTTCATTTCAAGGAGTTCCTTTTGGTTCTGCTCTAACTGCTCAATTTTATTGGTAAGTACACATTTTGCTCAGAAAATTTCTTGTTGAAGTCATTTAACTGTGTCTGGGTACTTTGCCAGAATTGACTGAGCTTTCTGAGTGTCTTGAGTATTGCAGCCCTGAATTCTGTTTCACTTAGATTTGATTCCAAGTGTGCAAGCTCCTTTTCTAAATAATGCCCCTGATCTACTGGAGAAGCTTTGGATTCTGAGGTGTTCATTGTGTTTGATGTGGTTCTTTTTGCTTTACGCATGTTATGTTTTCCCTCTGGGGGGTTGCCTATCAGATGAGCTTCTCTATATTTTCTTATGGGCTCAGTTGTGGGAGGAGGAGATTTTGGGAGAGGGCTGTGGGAAGCAGTCAGTTTCTGTGCCCTGGGGTTGCTCTTCAGGTTGCTGTCTTAGCTGTTAGAAGGCAGGGTAGTGAGGGCGTGGGCCGGGGGGTGGGGGTGCATGAGTAGGAGCTAGGGCAGGCCTGAGACACAATAGCAGATTTTTCTGTCTGCAGGGGGGCTGGTGGTTCAGTGCCAGCAGGGCCCCGGGGCTTTGGTCTTTCTCCCCTCTGTTCAGCTGCTTTTTTAATCTCGTCTGTGAGTCAGCCAGCCAGGGCAGCAGCTGGGCAGTGGTGTGGGCGGGCGGGGCTTGGCAGCGACTCAGGCCGCAGCTCTGCCAGCAGCTCTGCAGGGTCTCAAAGACCATCGATTCACTCTAAGCACGTCTAATGCTGCCAAGCGTGCTGCCTCCATGCCAACTCGAGCCGCTGCCCTCACTCCAAGAGCCCTGTCTTCAAAAGGTTCTCCCTCACAGTCAACTCTAGGAGCTCAGCTGTGTCTCCTTTGTAAATCAGGTGTGCTGAGCTGCAGTGGGCTGGTGCCCTGCTCTCTCCCTGCCTTCCCTGGAAGTGCAGCCACCTTGCTCCATAGTCCCTGTTCCACCTCAGGCTCCGTGATCTGATTAGGGCACCGCGTGCCGCCCCTTGAGTTTGGATGTTAAATTGTCCACAGTCTTGTGGGGCTTCCACACTCCTTAGGTCTCAGCTTCCAGCCCACCCTCGATCTAGCTCCACTTTGACCATAGTCCCCCAATCCCCCTTTGTTTTTGCCAGCCCTGGGCCACGCTCCATGTCCCTGTCCCTGAACTGCTCCTTCCCCTTCTGTCTCCCGCTCTCCCCCTTTTCCTCTAACCTTTGGGTGTTGTTCTGCGTTGTGTGGTTCTCTCAGTAGAGGTTGCTTCTCAGGGTTTCCCCTGTGGATTCCCCTTTGTTCATAAGTCCCTTCCCAGGTAGGTATCAGGGTTCTCCTCTTGTGCTGCCATCTTTTTTCTCTTATCCAGTCATTTTTAAATTGTATGTTGTTTAATCTCCATGCATATGTGGTTTTTCCTACTTTCTTATTGTAATTGATCTCCAATTTCAAAGCTTTGTGGTCAGAGATTATACTTGGTATGATTTCAATGTTCTAAAATTGGCTGAGGCTAGCTTTTTGTCCCAGCCTGTGATCTAAGAAGAATGTATAGTTTTATGTTGTAGTATGAAGTGTCCTGTAAATGTGAATTATGTCCAATTGCTGTAATGTGTCATTTAAAACTGATATTCTCTTATTTATTTTCTGTTTGGATGATCTGTCCGTAGCTGTCAAGTGGTGTTCTACTATAACTGTGTTTTTCAGTTTCTCACTTTTGTGTGTTTAGGTACCCTATTATAGTTTGTTGCCTTGCAGCTACAAAACTGTTTGCTCCCCTGTGCCAATCTCGTAATATCACAAAGGAGTGTTTTGGAAAGCTAAGACCCGAAGGAAGGATTTCAGTAAAGCTTCTTTGAAGGGAGTGTCTCGGAATGCTGAGACATGGTATCAGTTTTTCTCCCTTATAGGATAGTTTCTAAAAATTACTCCATCCCCTGGGGTTGGGCACATGTACAAAAGCGTAGTACATGTTGGAATACAATGGGGACTTTCAGAAAAACAGTAGCCAGGCACAGAACTTACAGAGCTTGAGATTAAAGTTTAACTTCCTTGTACAATAGCTAATAAAAGCTATGTGTCGGCCCAATTTGGTGCTCAGTTCTTGAGGCTTGAGTCCCTTGGCCCTGCTTTCAATCTATTCTTGGCTACTGTCTTTCCTAACCCTGTGTCACCCTTCTTGCATCCCACAGCTTTTGTCATGTGGGATGCAACAATAATTGTGTTTCTCAGTTTCTCCTTTTAGATCTGTTAGTAGTTCCTTTGTAAATTTTGGTGCTTCTTGGTTGGAGATATATATATATATATTGTCTTCTTATATTTCCCCCCATTTATCATTCTAAAATGTCCATCTTTGTCTCTTACTATCTTTTTAATCCTGAAGTCTATTTCATCAGATGTAAGTATGGCTACACCAGCTTTTTTCTGTATGCCATTTGCTTGGGGTATTTTTTCTACCCTTTCACTTTGAGTCTGTGTTGGTCCTTGTGGCTGAGGCAGCATAAGGTTGGGTTTTATTCTTTAATCCAGTTTGCTACTCTGTATCTTCTTTTTTTGTTTGTTTTTGTTTTTGTTTTTGACAGAGAGAGAGAGAGAGAGAGAAAGATATATACAGAGACAGAGAGAGAACTGAACTGGGGGAACTCCCCAGTTCAGCATATGGGTCTTCACAGGCCCGGGCCAGGACTCGATCCTCGGTCCCCTGCACTGCAAAGTGAGTGCTTAACCCACTGAGCCATCCCAGCTTCCCCTCTGTATCTTCTTATTGGTCAGTTTAGTCCATTTACAGTAAGGTGTTGATTGATATATGGGGATTTCCTATAGCTATTTTATCTTTTCTGGTAGTTCCTTTTTTCAGCTGCTTCTTTGCTTTTCTCTTTCTGTCAGATATTTCAGTTTGATGGTGTTTATGATTGTTTTCTCTGTTCTCTCTCTCTCTCTCTTTGTTATGTGTCTCAGTTCAAAATTATCTTTGAGTGGTTTTCATGAGTTTATGTGAGAGAAAGTTTCATATATGCAGTGGTTCCTTTTCTGTCTTTCTTTCTTTCTTTCTTTCTTTTAAGATTTATTTTACTGTTTTTGACAGACAGAGAGAGACAGAAACAGAGAGAAGGGGGAGGGCCCAGAGCAGTCTCCATAGTTGTACGTCATCAGTTTTTTTGTTTGTTTGTTTGTTTTTTATTTATCTATTTTTATTTTTGACAGAGAGAGAGAGTTACAGAGACAGAGAGAGAACTGAACTCGGGGGGGCTCCCAGTTCAGCATATGGTTCCTCACGGGCCAGGGCTGGGATTCGATCCCTGGTCCCCGATGCTGCAAAGTGAGCGCTTAACCCACTGAGCCATCCTGGCTTCCCCCGTCATCAGTTTTTGACATGGTTTCATTCTACACAGATAGCAGAACTGGGCTGGGGGCTTCCTGCATTGGAGACATGCCCCCTCTAGCCAGGGGCCAAACCAGGGAGCAAGAACCAAACTGGGGGCCTCCTGCATAGGAAGCACACCCAGTTCAGCATATGGGTGCACACAGGCCAGGAACGAGATTCAATCCTCGGTCCCCAGGGCTGCAAAGCAAGCACTTAACCCACTGAGCCATCTAGTTTCCCCTTCCTTTTCTTAAAGATGCTTCTTTTCTTCATTCTCTATGGAAGTTTAAACCTTTACTTCTTCTCCTTTTATGTTTTTGTTGTCCCAGTTTATCCCTATGTATTTTTACATTTTGTTTCAGGTCCAGTGGAATCCTTCAGTAGGTCTTGAAATGCCAGCTTTGTTCTGGAGAATTACCTCAGCTTCTGTATGTCTAAAAAGGTCTTTATTCCTCCTTCATATCCAAAGGATAACTTTCCTGGGTAGATGGCTCTTGGCTGGTAATTCCTCTCCTTCAATATTTTGAATAATTGATTCCACTCCCTCCTGGCTTGTAGAGTTTCTATTGAGAAATCTGAAGATAGTCTGATGTGCTTTCCTTTATAGATTATGATGTTCTTTTTCCTAGCTGCCTTGAGGGTTCTTTCTTTGTCTTTGACCTCTAACATCTTCAGTATAATGTGCCTTGGAGAGCATCTGCTAAGAATCAAGTAGCTAGGGGTCCTGTTTCCATTTTGAATTTAAGGTTCCAGTTCTTTCCATAGAGTTGGGAAGTTCTCATCTACTATTTGTCTGAGCTAATTCTCTGTGCCCATCCTGTCCTTTGCTCCCTCCAAAATGCCTATTATTTGTATGTTACTCTTCTAATGGAGTTAGGTAGTTCTTGTAGAGATTTTTTTATTCAACTTTCAAGTCTCTGTCTTCTTCCTTCTGTGACATTTCCATATTTCTGTCTTCTATATCATTAATTCTTTCCTTCTTCAGGTCAGTTCTGCTTCCTATGCTAGCTATTTCATTTTTCATTTCTTTCATTGTGTTATCTCCAGAATTTGTTTCCTTTTTTTATAGTTTAAAGTTTTTTTGTTAAAGTATTTCTTTTTTTTTCTTTCCATGCATTTCCTTTCTGAGATCACTTAGCTCTCTATGTGTACTTCGCCAATTTTCTTTGATCTCTTTAAATGTTCTCACAATTGAAATCTTGACTTCTGTGTCATTTAAATCATATATTTCCATATCTTCAAGTTCATTTTCTAGAGATTTTTTATTTTCTTTCTGAGTACCTTTGTTCACTAGGGTGTTCATTGCTGTTGGAGTGTTTCTCTTCCTGAGTATAAGGACTTTGCCCATTGTCGATGTGAAGAGATCTTTTTTTCACTTCCCAGCTGATGTTGCTACAGCATCTTATAATATTTTCTCTATGTTATTCAGTTTTCTCACAGTAGGAGACATCTCAGAAGGTGGGCTTCTCTTTGACTCAGTCATGTTGGTCTCTTCGTGCCTCCTCTTTGGGAAGATATGGTGGATGTTGATAATCTATGCCTTCGAGATCACACTACAGTTAGAAACTGACAAGCCTGTGCTTCACAGTTTTCCTGGATCCCTCTGCTAACTTCTGTGGGAAGGGTGGGGGCGGGGTTTGTTGGAAAAGGTGCAGGTCTGTTTGCATCACAGGGTAATGGTGACTTTCTGGAACAAGCTGACTAAATGCAGGCACTGGGCAGAACTGGGGTGGGGGTGGGGGGTGAGCTTTGGGAGAGAGCAAGGGGAAGCAGCCAGATTCTGTGTCCAAGGCCATGCAGTGCTTTGGCTAGGGCCCTACTTCATTATGAGCCACTCTGCACTCAGCCAACAGCACATTCCTACTGCCTGCACTACAGCTGCCAGCACACACTTCAGCTGCCTGCTTCCCATTCCAGTCACCGCTCTGTGGGCCCCGAGCTCCATCTACCCAACCCATGTTCCAGCCAACATCTAGCTGCTACTGATGCCTCGCTTTGACCTTCTGCACCATGCAATGGCCACCCACATCATGCTATGGCTCCTCTCCCTGTGCTCCTACTGAGGTGACTCACTATAGCTAGCCACACCTGCTTCTGCTGTCCAACCTGTGTTCTGGCTGTCCACACCCGTGCCTTTGTCTGTTCTAGGCTTCCAACCCATGCAAAGTTGTTTTGCACCTCAACCCACACTCCCACGCTCCTACCTCAGTCTCTCCTCTGCCCTTCTCTGGGTCACTCTCTGGGTTGGTCACCAGATAGGTCTCCCAGTGGTGCTCTGCTGCCTGTCTCTGCACTGCTACCTTCTCTTCTCTTTCACTTGCCTCCCTTTCTCTGGCCTTTAGATATTTTCTTGCAATGAGTGGGTCCCTCAGCTGAAGCTGTATGTTGCTTAGGGATTCTCTGGTTGGACTTTTGTTGTCCAACTTGCTCTTTCCAGGACAGATTACAAGACCTCCTCTCATGCTGCCATCTTGATGACATCTCTTTTAGGGATATTTATTCTTTACTTTGGGCTATAATTTATTACAGTGATACCTCAGTACTCATCGTTAATTGGTTCAGGAAAGTACGACAAGTACCCAAAACAATAAATACCAAACAAATTTTTCCCATGAGAAATAATGCAGTGGTACCTTGGTAGGCATTGTTAATTGGTTCTGGGAGGCATGATGAATACCAAACAAACAACAAGTATCAGGACAAAACTTTCACATCAAAATGCATCAAGTACCAAATTCTAAAAATTCCAAAGCAGTCAAGTACCAAGGTTTTAATGCACTACTATTTTGTTGTTCAAGATTTGGCCATTATGAGCCCCTGTGTCCCTTCGACATACCACCCGGGGGGGTGGGGGGCTGTTTTTTGTTGTTGGTTTGCATCAATTTTTCAAAACAATGTGCAAAAAATTAACTCATAATGAGAGAAATACTAATAGATATATTAATATTGCTTAGTATAGTATCAAGTACAAAGACCTTAGTCATAAGTAAAATTACTGATATAACTTAGCTAACAATATTAACTCAACAACATTAAAACATTCTGGGATGCCAGGATAGCTCAGAGGTTGAGAGTTTGCCTCACAGTCGTGAGGTCCAGGGTTCAGTTTCTGGCCCCAGTCCATGCAACCCCTAGTGCTGAATGGCGACATGGCTGGTGGCCATCGGGATGGCTTGGCTACAAAGTTTCACCTCCTATGTGGAAGACCCCCGGTTTGGTTCTTGCCCTGCACAGCCCCTCATCCACCTGTATGGGGTGGAGGGGTGTCACAACTAATAATGTACAACCATGGGAACTGCGCTGTGCCCTCCCCCCTTTCTCTCTCTCTCTCTCTCTCTCTCTCTCTCTCTCTCTCTCTCTCTCTCTCTTCCTCTCTCCCCACTTCTCTCAAACAAAAAATAAAACAAAAATTGTTTTTTTAATTCTGTCTTATTTCTTGAAATTTCAAATTAGAAAACACTGGCAGATCTATGATACTAATAGGAGCTAACTTTTTTGAAGCACTTACTATTTAGGGTACCATGCTAAGTACAAAACATCTACTGTTCCATTTAATCTTCACAACAATGCTGTGGCTATACTTTCAGGAACATATGGATTTGTTTCTGCACTCTAGGAGTCCAGAAAAGTGCTTCTCAAAGTGTGATCCCTGGACCAGCAATGTAAGTATCACCTTAAAATTTGTAATAAATGCTTATTCCTGCTCTCACTCCAGACTTCTTAAATCAGAAACTCTGAGACTGGGGGCAAAAAAAAGCTGCACTTTAACATGCCCTTCCAGTAGGCTGCCCAGATATCCTATTTTAAACAGCACAGAAAACAATACTGTTCTGTTTCCAATGATATGAATGGTCAGTCTAATGACACCTTGAATTTAGCCCAGTGAGACTAGGCTGACCACATGTACCATTTGACACAGGACAGTACCATTGTTTTCTGTTCCATTTAAAATGAGGCATCTGGCCAGTCTTCCGGTTATTCTCAAGCATTCTAAGAACCATTGAGAGAGGATGGAGCCAGACTTTAAATCCAGGTGTGAGAACTTGGAGCTACCAAATCCATGTGCTTTATCACTTAATGATACTCCCTTCTTCATATAAGAAGAAGAAAATGAATTATAAGTGATTTCTACTTAACTGGTCATAAAATAGAGTATGGAGTAGTTTCATTCTACCCACTTGGCTTCTAGTACTTGACCAAATCATATTACCTAAATTTACCACTAGCAGTAGTCACTATATCCCCTCAAATCCTAGATCTCAAAAGAGCAAAAGCTAAACAAGGGAGAACAGATGGTGGCATGAGAGGAGAACGCCAATAACTGCCTGGGAAGGGACTTGTGAACAGAAGGGAATCCACAGGGGAAACCCTGAGAAGCAACTTCAACTAAGAGAACCACACAACACAGAACAACACCCAAAGGTTAGAGAAAAAAGGGGAGAGCAGGAGAGGGAAGGGGAAGCAGCAGTTTGGGGACAGGGACGCAGAGTGCAGCCCAGGGCTGGCAAAAACAAAGGGGGATTGGGGAACTACGGTAAAAGTGGAGTTGGATCGAGGGCGGGCTGGAAGCCGAGACCTAAGGAGCGTGGAAGCCCCACAAGACTGTGGACAATTTAACATCTGAACTCAAGGGGCAACACGCAGTGCCCTAATCAGATCACAAAGCCTAAAGTGGAACAGAGACTGTGGAGCAGGGCGGCTGCACTTCCCGGTGGACAGGGTCATAGCAGGGAGTCAGCCCACAACAGATCAGCACCCCTGATTTACGAAGGAGATTGACTGTGAGGGAGTGCCTTCTGAAGACAGGGCTCTTGGAGTGAGGGCTGGGGCTTGAATGGACACAGCTGCATTAGACGTGCTTAGAGTGAATCCAGCAGTCTCAACAGAGCCAGGAGCATAGAGCGTCGGCCAGCTGAGCTGAGGCCTGTGCGCCAAGAACTTTCAGTGCCACGCCCATCAGGTTGCACAGTGGCACCGCTGCCTGTGCATGAGACCAGCTTTCGGTGCCACACCCAACAGGCCGCCAAGGCGCTGCTACCCGCATTTGCAATTGGGCTGCCTACTGGGCCACCATGGTGCCAACGTCCATGCGTGCGACCAGGCTACCGACTGGGCCCCTGTGGCGCTGATGCCTGCACGCGTGAGTGGGCTGCTGACCGGGACGCCATGGCGCCAACTCCTGCACAGACGACCTGGCTTTGGGGGCGCCTCTAACCTGGTCGTGGCTGTGCCTCCTCCCGTGTGGCCAACCGGGCCTCTGCCAAGCCCTGGCCCATCGGTACCACTGCCCTGCGGGCACGGCTCACAGACGCGATTAAAGGAAAAGCAGCCAGGTGGAAGGAAGAAAGACCAGAGCTCCTGCGCCCCACCCACACTGAACCACCAGCCCCCCTGCTAAAAGAGAAATCTGATATTGTGTCTCAGGCCCACCCTAGCTCCTACTCACATGCCCCCACCCCAGCCAAACCTTCACTCCCTGCTTACTAACAGCTAAGACAGCAACCTGAAGTACCCCAGGACACAGAAGCTGTCTGCTTCCCACAACCCTCTCCCAAAATCTCCTCCTCCCACAACTGAGCCCAAAAGAAAAAATAAAGAGAAGCCCATTTGATAGGCAATCCCCCAAAGGGAAAACATAACATGAGTAAAGCAAAAAGAACCACAGCAAACACAATGAACATCTCAGAATCCAAAGCCCGTCCAAAAGATCAGGGGCGTTCTTTAGTAAAGGAGCTTGCACACTTGGAATCAAATCTAAGTGAAACAGAATTCAGGGCTGCAATACTCAAGGTACTCAGAGAGCTCAGTCAATTCTGGCAAAGTACCCAGACACAGTTAAATGACCGCAACAAGAAATTTTCTAAGCAAAATGAGTACTTTACCAATAAAATTGAAAAGTTAGAGCAGAACCAAAAGGAACTTCTTAAAATGAAAGATATCATGGGAGAGCTGTAAAAAGAACTGACCAGCATAGGAAACAGGGCTGACCAGCTAGAGGAAAGAATGAGTGAAATTGAAGATAGAAACATGGAAATGTCACAGAGGGAAGAAGAAAGGAAAATGAGAATCAAGAGAAATGAAAGAGCCCTACAAGAACTCTCTGACTCTATCAGAAAGAACAATATTAGAATAACAGGGGTACCAGAAGGAAGCGAGATGAAATCTTCTCAGAGTCTACTAAAACAAATAGTGGATGAGAACTTTCCTAACCAATGGAAAGAACTAGAACCCCAAATTCAAAAGGAAAACAGGAGCCCTAGCTTACTAGATCCTAGCAGATCTTCTAGGCACATTGTTCTGAAGATGACAAAAACCAATGACAAAGAAAGAATCCTCAAGGCTGCCAAGGAAAAACAAAATATAACTTTCAAAGGAAAAACTGTGAAGCTGTCACCAGACCTCTCAGCAGAAACTCTGCAAGCCAGGAGGGAGTGTATCCCAATCTTCAAAATATTAAAAGACAGAAATTTCCAGCCAAGAACTAACTATCCAGCAAAATTAACCATTAGATATGAAGGAGGAATTAGGGCCTTTACAGATATACTGAGGGAATTCTCCACCTCAAAACTGGCACTCCCAAGAAATATTGAAGGAGGCTTTTCAGCCTGAATCAAGAAATCAAAACAAATGGAGAAAAGTTGGGACAACAAAAACATAAAAAGGAAAGAAGAAATGGATACAGGATATACTCATATATCAATCATCACCCTAAATGTAAATGGACTGAATTCACCAATAAAGAGGCACAGGGTAGCAGAATAGATTAAAAAACAAAATCCAACCATATGCTGCCTACAAGAGACACACCTCAGCCACAGGGACAAACATAGACTCAGGATAAAAGGATGGAAAACAATACTCCAGGCAAATGGTAGTCAGAGAAAAGCTGGAGTGGCCATACTGATTTCTGATGAAAAAGGCATCAGGATAAAAAAAATAATAAGGCATAAAGATGGACATTACATCTTGATAAAAGGGACAATACAACAAGAAAACATCACACTCATCAATATATATGCCCCCAATCAGGAACCACCAAAATTTATAAAGCAACTACTAACAGATCTAAAAGGAGAATTTGACAAAAATATAATTATAGTAGGGAATCTAAACACCCCCTAACAACATTGGACAGATCATCCAAGCAGAAACTAAATAAGGAGATTGCAGCTTTAAATGATACATTGCAGGAAATGGACATAATTGACATTTACAGGTCATTCCATCCTACAACAAAGGGCTATACATTTTACTCTAGTGCACATGGAACATTTTCAAGGATAGACCATATCCTGGGACTTAAGTCCCACCTCACCAAATTTAAGGGCATCCAAATCATACCAAGTGTATTCTCAGACCACAAAGCATTGAAACTAGAGATCAATAGCTAAAGATCAATTGCAGAGAGACCTACATATATGTGGAGACTGAACAACGTGCTACTAAAAAGTGACTGGATCAAAGAGGAAATAAAACAAGAGATTTAAAAAATTGTAGAAAAAAATGACAATGAAAACACGACAGACCAAACTTTCTGGGACACAGCAAAAGCAGTAGTAAGGGGGAAATTTATATCATTTCAGGCCTATCTCAAGAAACAAGAAAAACTACAAGTAAACACCCTCACAGCTCATCTTATAGAGCTAGAAAAAGAAGAGCAGAGGTCCTCCAAAGCCAGCAGAAGAAAAGATTAATAAAAATCAAAGCAGAACTTAATGAAATTCAGAATTAAAAAAATGATAGATAAAATTAATGCCACAAAGAGCTGGTTCTTTGAAAAAATCAATAAAATTGACAAACCACTGGCTAGGCTCACCAAAGGACAAAGAGAAAAATCTCATATATCCAGAATATGGGATGATAGGGGAGAGATTACAACTATTACAGAAATACAAACAATCATAAGAGATTATTATGAAAGACTCTATGCCAACATATTTAACAATCTAGAGGAAATGGACAAATTTCTAGAAACATATAGTTTACCTAAGCTGAACCAAGAAGACTTGGATAACCTAAATAGACCAATCAACAGTACAGAACTTGAAACAATTATCCAAAAATTGCCAAAAAGGCAAAAGGCCTGGACCAGATGGCTTTACCAATGAATTCTACCACTCATTCAAGGAAGAACTAATGCCCATCCTCCTCAAACTACTCCAGAAAGCTCAAGAAGAGGCAGTACTACCCAACGCTTTCTATGAAGCTAATATCACCCTAATACCAAAACCTGAGAAAGACAATACCAAAAAGGAAAACTATAGGCCAATCTCACTGATGAACAGTGGTGCAAAAATCTTAAATAAAATTTTAGCTAACAGAATACAACAATGCATTAAAAAGATTATTCACCATGACCAAGTGGGATTCATCCCAGGGGCACAAGGATAGTTCAACATATGCAAATCAATCAATGTAATCCAGCACATAAACCTCTCATTTCACCTAGTTAATTAACCACTTCCCAATCTTTGAATCTCAGCTCAAATGTCACTTTCTTAATGAAGTCTTTTTTGCAACTACACAGTATAAACCAAACTTCTGTTGTAAGTACATGCTCTCTTGGTGCCATGCTCCTTAGTACAAGGGATGGTCAAGAAATTTGTGGGAGGGGAGTGTTATTAGGGAGGTGAAAGTACTTATTAGGGCACACTTTGATTGTAAGGCTCTTATTAGTAGTACATGTGCCAAATTTCATTGACTTGTGTCCGTGTTCTTTCAGATATTGCTAAAAAGGCATTTCAAACGTGAAGAAAATCCCAAGTATGGATAGAATTGAATTTTGCACTGTCATTAAGTTCCTCACAAAACAAGGGAATACACCTCAAACTATTTTAGAAGGGATGCTACTAGTTTACAGGGGCTGTGACTCTGGGAAATCCATGGTTTACAAGTAGCATAGCTTTTTCAAGCAAGGCAGATTCATTGAAAGACAGCTTCCATTCAGGAAGCCCTGTTGAGGCCAGTTCCTCAGACATTGTCAAAAAAGTTGAAAACATATAGTGAAAGATGCCAAACTGAGTAAAAAGCAGTTTGCAGAAATGGTGTATCACCTACAACCATTTTGAATATCCTCCATCAGCATCTAAGGATGTCAAAAGTCAGTGCAAGATGGGTACCGAGTTTGCTCACATTGCTTCAAAAACAACAGTACACTGAGTGTTCACGACTCTTTGGACCTCTGCAGAGACAACAAAGATGAAGTCTAAAACCAGATTGTCACTGGAGAAGAAACAGTTTCATCATGATGAGCTTGAGTCAAAGCGGGAGTCCATAGAGTGGCATGAAAATGGCATGGCACCCCCTAAGAAACTGAAGTTGTTGCAATTAGCTAGAAAAACTATGGCTACTGTTTTTTGGAATATGAAGGGTATTCTGCTGATAGAGTATAAGAATAAGGGTGTGACAATAACTTGAGAGTACTGTTCCAGTCTGCTGAAACAGTGAAAAGGAAAAGAGGAAGAAAACGGACCCAAGGGGTACTGCTTTTGCAGGACAATCCACCCATACACAAGAGCAATGGTGTGTTGTATACTCTTCACAACTGCGGTTTCCAAACATTAAACTACCCTCCCTACAGTCCAGACCTGACCCTGTCTGATTATTATATGTTCCCAAATATGGAGGGGAAAAAAAACCCAAAAAAACAGCTTCAAAGGAATAAATTTACAGACAACGAAGAAGTTAAAGCTGCAATTTTGAGCACAAAAACAACATTTTTTTTAGGGCATAAATTTATTGAAGATCTGAAAAGTTTATTAGAGTTAAGGGGAAATATATTGAAAAGGAAAAATACCTTTTTTTTTTTTTTTACCCTTCCCCATCATTCCAAGAATTTCTTCAGCATGCCTTGTACCCATGTTATGTTGCAAAAGTGGCCACTAAGATACTGCCTCTGTAGCCTCTGTGAATGAGAACAATAGCTCATCCAGCCACCAGCAGACCCTGTAGCTGATCAAAATGACAGGAAAGATCCCTGCTGAGCAGACCCAAAGTAGAACCACAGAGCCCACTTCTAGAATGCTGACTTAGCCAAAGAACTGTGTGCGGTAAGCCACAGGTTTTGTGGTAGTTTGTTACACACACAAAAAGCTGATACAGTAGCACATATCTCAGTTGCATTTTTACCTGTATTTGAGTAGTGTCTATGCCCTCAAGACACTGTGATCTCTACAAGAGCAAAGACTCTTTCTAGTGTTAGATTACCACTCCATGCTCAGAGCCCAGCAGCATAGATAGTATCCGGCATTGGACAGATAACTTGCTAAATGAATGGAAGGGAAGAAAGGTATACATTGTAACAGGAGAGAATAGGAGGACTTCTATAATAGAAGGAAAAAAGGACTTGAGACATACATTTGGCCAAAACAAACTTTTATGAGTACAAGGCGCTGAGGGAATGTAAGACCTCAAGAGCTCAAAGTGTAGATTTCAGGGCACAGTATAAACGCAACAAAGCATGCTGCAGAGGAAGGGGCCTTATGGCTGTCTGGAAGAGGAAAGTGGGAGTTGTCAAGGGAGGTTTCATGAAAGAAATGAAGCTTGTATTTAGTCCTAGTGGTGTTTCCTTGGAAGAACAGAACAAACTAAATCCAAGAGAGCCAAAAGGACAAGGGTGTTCAAACGTATGGAAAAGTCTCCTGTTTATCTCAGGGCACTGTTACAGCTTAAATACGTCTCCCTGTCAAATGCTAAGGTCCCTCAGGAGAGCGGGAGGATGGGGGATGGGGGTTCTTCTTATCGTTTTATTATTCCCAGTGCCCAAAGGCGATCTTTTCCACAAAACAAATGCAATAAATATTTGACGAATAAATGAAAAAAGTTAAAGATGACGCGGTAAGCACGGCTCCTTCTCAAAGGAACCTTCCAAGGGTCCACATTTTGAGATTCAACACGGAGAATCGGACAAGTAGAGCATACGTTCTAAGACTCGAAGTCGTCTAAGCGGAATCAGGATCCATTGGCCTATGGTTGTGCGTTTCCCTCCTAGGGACCGATTTGGCTTGAGATTTTCCTCTTTTGCTCACAGTCCAGCCTCACGGACTAGAGGCGGGCGCTGCGTCGCCGGGGCTCTCCAGGAGGATGCAGGGCCGGCCCGCAGCAGGGACCCGCACGGGCGAGACGCAGACACAGGAGACGCGAACCTGCGCGACCCTCCGCCTAGACGTCCCGACACCCTTCGCGCTCCCGACGAGCCCTGCGTTGGTCGCGGGGGCGCGCGCAGGGTTGCCATAGAAACGCCCGGAAGGCGCGCGGCGCGTGGGGCGGGATCTCTGGCTCTGGGGGCGGCCGCTCGGGCCGTATCGCACGTTGGGGCGTCTTGGAACCCCGTCAGTCCGTCGTTGAGCCCCAGTCTAGGGTCCGAGGGTTTGCGAGGCAAGATGTTGAGGCGCAGGTTGGAAAACCGGTAACAGCCCCCGACCCCCTAGCGCGGTCTCGGTGGGAAGAAGCGGAGCCTCTCTCCGTGGGGCCTCCGGTGCCGAATTCCGGCCCTGGGCCCGCGGCTGGGTCTTAATCCTCGGCTCTTTAGAGCCTCCCTCTTCGGGGTGCAGCGAGCACCGGAGGCTGTAGAGAGCCCGGGCCGGCGGGCTCTCCCCCCCCGTTCACGCTCCCTGGCCCGAGTCCCCGCACTGCCGCATACGGTGCAGATGCCGGGAGGCAGCCTGGTGCCCAAGCCGAGCAGCCCTAGCAGGCGCCACTCCGCAGCGACGCGGTGGGGAAGAACCAGGCCTCTCCGTGCGCCTACCGACCGACTGGGGATATTAAGACCAGGCCCTGAATGGGGACCTAGTGGAGGAGAATCTGCCTCTGGAGAAGCTGCAAAATGCCACGGGAATGTTTGTGTATCAAATTAACTTGAAGCCATCTCGTCCCTAACGATAATGATTTACTTTGTTGTGTCACCTTTCTCTCTAGGGACACTCAAACCAGACAACTACAAGATGCTGTCACAAATGTAGAGAAGCATTTTGGAGAGCTGTGCCAAATCTTTGCTGCTTATGTGCGAAAAACTGCCCGACTGCGAGACAAAGCAGACCTCCTGGTGAATGAAATTAACGTGTATGCCTCTACAGAGACCCCAAATTTAAAGCAGGGCCTGAGAACCTTTGCTGATGAGTTTGCCAAACTTCAGGATTACCGACAAGCAGAGGTATGGAGTGAGGTCACAGCTTCATTGTTATTAATGAGCCCTGGAGTAGTGGATGAAGATTCACTTGCAATCTGCAGTGGTGAACACACACTTGATGATAAACCTACCTTTTCATATCTGTAACATTGTGTGAGTCTGTTAAAGCCAAGCTTCCTGTGATTTTACCATTTTCAAACTAAACTTTAGGATGTCTTGTAGTGCTGAATTTCTCCATTTCATTGGCCAAATTTTGGTCAAGGGTGTCTGTTTACAGCAGGTAGTCAACGTAGTGCCCATGGGGAAGAAAAGGAGCATGATTTGTTTTAGTGTGTGTGTAAGTATATATTAAAGTATATCTTGAGATGGAAGATGTTGGGAATGGTTATGCGAAGGAATAAATAATGAATGGACAACAAAAGATCTTTGCTTCTTCCATGCTCTGGAGAGCTGACCAACGTTTCATTGGGGGAAGAAAATATGTATATCATGGATGTAAAACAATAGATTTTGTGGCGAGCTTTTGCTTGGGGAGAGAGGTGGTTTTGTAATTGTTTTCTTTCAAAAAGCCCACTGTGTTACCCTTTAGTACCTCCTAAACATTTTCATGTATATTTATTTTAGGTTTCAAGATACAAGGTAACTTGACAGAAGTTCCCTTATTAGAGCTTCATTGCTTCTTTGGCACCTTTCTCATCAGTGCTTTTGGTCCTTTTTTAAAGCCTAAAGCAGAAATTTCAATTATCAAAATCCCCACCTAAACAAGCATCATAATCTTTGAACCTATAATTGCTATTCATTTAGTAGTAATTAACATTTGGGGATACTTTTTGGAAAAATGTTGAGTTCTTGTATCTTTTCTGTATAAGCAACTCACAGCTATACATAACTGGGGACTTACTATTTCAGAAATAATTCATACAGATAATCCTAACACCCCACGTTAGCCAATAGAAAGCCTTTATGCCGTTTACCGAATAGCAAAGTGAATTGATTCACATTTGTTCTCCTTTTTATTTCCCTTGCTTACCAAATGGTGGAGGTGCTAATGAACAATGAACAAAAGGTAGGCCACAGAAAGGAGAACAGAAATGAGACTTGGATAATCCTTACACTGAATAATCAGTGTATGAATTATCTGAAATGGTATTGAATAACCTATTCTGAATATTCATTGTTTTGACTTTAGGATTTCTAATATTTAAATGCTCAATAAGAACTTGATTTTCTTTGTTTTCCTAAAATCTTTTAAAATGAAACATACATTTTATTTCTAGAAGCTGAAGAAAAATTAGTATGAAATATACTTACTGATTGTGTCATCAGATGTACTCAAATCAAACATGTATCATCAAAGAGCCTTCCTCTTGCTACAAAGATAATACGTGTTCATTTTAAACAGTTAAATACATATCATCTTGTACTACCTATTCTGAGAAAAAAATTTTAATGTCTAAGAGTTATTTTTCTTATGCTATATACTTGGTTTTAAAAATTCCAATTCTTTAGTGCCTCCCTCCAGTGCTATTAGTAAAAGTAGTACTTATTCGAAATGTGATGAAAATTGTAATGTTTATGAAAATCTGTTTAATTCTAAATAAAAGAGATCAGTCATACAGTTTGACAGTTCAGCAATACTTGAAATCATTCTCTAAGCTTTGATAATTTACAAATGGCTTCCCAGAAAAAAAATTGCCACTAACTAATAACATTGTATTAACTTTTCTGGCTTTTGAGGAATGTGTTGCTTTGTTTACAATATTCTATATCTTTCAGCTTTAATTTTTTTATCTGGAAAGTTGGACTCTTATGTTTTGGATATAATGTATGTAAAGTATCCAGTGCTGTGCTACATACACTGAAAGTGGTAGCTGTATTACAATTTGAGATGTCTTAAAATTTAACCCATAGCAACTACTGTGAGATAGAAAAGTAATACAGAGATGATGGTGTGGCAAGGATGAACTCCTTGGAAAGCTGAGATATTTTCTTATCATACTGCACACCAGATGCTTTCCTGCCTTTATTGTTACTGTACATACATCTTAACAGTTTTTATTGTGTTTGAGTTTAGATTTGGAGTCTTAATCAATTTCTGGTGATTCTTTTATTATATTTATGATGGTAAGTTGAACTGTGACATTTTAATTTAAAATTTGTTTCAATTTGTGCAGTAATTATGTTCAGGTAAAACAGGACAGGTTTTATTTCAGAATTAAAATTTTGATATGTGTGTTTCTTTTCAGTTATATTTTATAATAATTTTCACTAGGTTGAAAGACTTGAAGCCAAAGTAGTTGAACCATTGAAAGCTTATGGAACCATTGTAAAAATGAAACGAGTAAGTAAAGTCACAATTTTTCTGTTATTATTATGTATCCTGGCAAAGAGAATAAGGTTTCCAATAATTGTCCATTTAATCAGAAGTACAGAGTAGTTTGTAGTCATTGTCTTTACACACTCTGAAGTGTAATAAGTGTACTATATATTGCAATATAAAGCATTTTGTTTATTATGGAAACTTTAAAATATTTAATATTTATAGTCATGAAGAATACATGAAGAGAAATTATTTTACTAAATAAAGTTTATACTTTTGTTTTAAATCAGCCAGTAACATGTAGACTAAAAATGAGAGTGGAAAAGTTGTTTATTGCAGTATAGTTGATATAACATTAGTTTTAAGTAGACAACATAATGATTCAGTATTTGTATATATTATGATATATATTATGAAATAATCACAATAAGTCTAGTTAGCACATTGTGTACAGATCACGAGAATCTTCGTTTTTTCTGAGCCATGCGTTAAGGACGGGTAACGAGAATTCTCGTTTTTACACTTGACCTTTTATTTTTTGCAAGATTTAATTAATGAGGTTTGGTTGATATATAACGAGCAAATATTATCAATGGATAAATTTACGTAAGTACAAAAAATTTCATTGAAAAGTTATAAATAATATGGAAGCAATAGCATTTTAAAGAGAAGAGTTCATTTCAACGTGGTCTCATTTAAACACCTGCCGGAACAGAGGGGTATGAGGGTTTTAAACCCCGCCGTACGCAACATGTTAGTATCCTTCAGCGTACATGGTTACAAAAATATTTCTTGAGATGAGGGATTTTAAAACCTACTCTCTTAGCAGCTTTCTAATATGCAATACAGTACTATTCACTGTTGTCATCATGCTATGCATTACGTCCCCAAAGTGCTATTTGAAAATCAATTTTATTGAGCTTTAATTTACATGTAATAAAAATTCTCCCGTTTTAAGGGTTCATTGAGTTTTGACAAATTTGCCTATATCTGAAACTACCACCACAATCAAAATTTTACATATGATTTATTTATTTTACATACCGTACTTATAGATTTGCATTGAGATGATCTTGTCTGTGTCATCATTTTGAGAGCATACTAAAGAAACACATATGTTCACACACACACAAAGATATAGACTAATTATGCAGCAATAATAATTCCCTTGATAATGATGCCTGGATCAAACAAGGACCATTCTCCTATTCTTAAAACAGAGTGTGTGTATTTTGTTTCTTAAATCACAGATTTTTATTAACAAAAAGATGCCTATTTGTAGGATGACCTCAAAGCAACACTGACAGCAAGGAATCGAGAAGCTAAACAGTTAACTCAGTTAGAAAGAACACGTCAGCGAAACCCATCGGATCGACATATCATTGTATCCTTTGAATTTTGGTCTTTAAAAAATGTTTTGTGGGGAAGCCGGGATGGCTGAGTGGGTTAGGTGCTTACTTTGCAGCGCTGGGGACCGAGGATCGAATCCCGGCCCCGGCCCGTGCGGAACCATGTGCTGAACTGGGAGCTCCCCCAGTTCAGTTCTCTCTCTGTCTCTGTATCTCTCTCTCTCTCTCTGTTAATAAACAATTAAAAATAAATAAATAAGTATTAAAGAAAAAAATTCTCTAAAAAAAAAAAAAATGTTTTGTAAAGGTACACAGTACAAAAATAAATATATGTGCAAAGTATGCATTTCTACTTTTAAATATGCAGATACCGTATTTTCCGGCGTATAAGACGACCCCTTAATTTTACAGTTAAAACATAGGTTTAGGCCTATATTCGCTGTATAAGACTACCCCCCACTTCTGAGGCTGTAGTCTTATACAGCGAATATAAGCCTAAACCTATGTTTTAACTGTAAAATTAGGGGGTCATCTTATACGCCTGGTCGTCTTATACGCCGGAAAATACGGTAGTTTAAATACAAAGGTTGAAAAGAAACATGCATTTATGAATTCTCACTGTAAAAATTAGATAATTGTAAAGAGCATACACTACCTAACTCAGTCCCCTTATATTATTTTCCATTATATCCAAAAGAAACATTCATAAATGTAAATGTTTTTATAAACAGTAAATTCAAACTTCTGAGAGTTTTTTACATAATGACTAAATATTACTTATAAAAGTAACTTAGAGATCTCTCATTTCTTATATCAGTGCTGTCTGTCCCGCTTTGGAGAAAAGGAAGGAAAAATCCTTTTTTCCCCAGTATAATTCCCTTCATCATTGAAACTGCAATTATGATTTCTAGCCAAGACCCTCAGGAGACTCAAGAGTATTGTTGATGTCCACAGCTGGACACAAAGGTATCTTTAGATAGGAGTGTCTACCCTCTATTACTTAAACTGCAACGTACCTTGTTTGTGAGCAAAAGAAAACAATAGAATATGGTGCCTGGCAGATTGCCAGCAACTGGGATAGGTGCAGTCGTATAAAGTACTAACTTATCCTGCTGCCTCTTTTTCCCATTCCTATGTCTCCTTCCCACTTCTTAAGGATTTTTACTGCCCAACTCAGCCAGAAGCCACATGAGGAGTGGCTCTTTGGGGGCATTTGAAGTTCCAGAACACCCCCGTTCCTGAGGGCAATCCCTTGAGCAGTGATTTGGGGCTACACCAGTTGCCTGGTCCTCCTTCATTTGGACCAAAGGTATAATACATATGCCCCACCTTGTAAACAAAAATGGGCAGCCACGAGGCTGGGACTACCCATTGTAGGCTGGGACAGGAACATCTCTAGATAGTAATTGAGGTTTAAGACCTACAAACTAGAGATTATAGAGTTT
>PVKE010024177.1:0-24009 GCA_004027555.1 Craseonycteris thonglongyai | reverse complement strand
CAACTGTCCCCCCGCTCCTCCCCCCTATCCTGGTAACCACCAAACCATTGAGTGTGTCCATAATGCTGGTAACACCATTTCTTGCCTGAAATTCTGGAAAAGCCCCATAACTGGCCTCTCCCCGCTCCCTCTGGGCGTTCTTTTCAATAAACACACCTGATAATGTCACTCCCCTGCTATAAACTCTTCAGTGGTTTCCTTTGTACATAAAGTAAAACATAATCTCCTTATTATGGCCCAACTGGCCAGGAGGAACTGAGCCTCGCCTAACTCATCTCCTATACCTCTGCGTGCTTCAGGTCTTCCTTCAAACATTACCTCCTCTCCAGAGAGACCTTCCCTGATCACCCCTCTCACCCAACCCAAATAGGGCCCTATCTAATCGCCTCTCACAGAACCCTGTTGTTTTCCTTTGTAGCAGTTACTGTGATTTATGACTACATATCTATTATGAGTTTATTTAATATGTTTCATCTACGAGACTGTAAACTCCATGGTATCAGTGGCATGTCATTCATCATCTGATCTCCACATCCAGCCCGGTGTGCGGTGGCCCTGGTTGCAGGGAGGAGGCAGCAGCACTCACCTTGGTGATGGGAGCCTCGATGGTCATGGAGTGGATCCTGGCCATGGATGGGTAGCGACGATTCTGCAGGCTTGGTGCTGGAGATAAACCAAGAAAGTTCTAGCTGGTTCTGGCAGCTCTGCTTGGCAAGGGCAGCAAAGGAGTCCTTCCAGGACTGGGGACGTGATTCTCAAAGGACAGCTATTACCCTGCTGTCTCCCCACAGTGAATTCACCCATCTCTTAGTCTTCCAAGGCTAAGAGCTCAGCCACTAATTGCCAGAGTCTGAGAAGGGAGGTCCTGCCTGGAACTTCTATAGCAGAAAGGCTGTACAAATCCCAAGGTCCACAAGGGGGGAGTTCAGAGAAGGTCGATGGGACCCTGAGGCCCCATCCCAACAGCCTGATGACTCCCTAGGACTCACTTTCCCATAAGTCACTGAAGCCCAACTTGGGCAGTTCCATCACTTCCAGCCCTCAGCCCCAGTCATGTGACTGGATAACTGTTCAGTGCGTGTGTGTGTGTGTGTGTGTGTGTGTGTGTGTGTGTGCGTGCGCGCAGTCCAGGGGTGTAGCATGGTCCAGGGTAGGGTGGGGGGCAGAGGAATGAGCCCACATTCAGTATGAATTGGGGCCAGGCACTCCGCCTCCCTGAGCCTTTCGGTTCTTAACACCCAAAACTCGGTGGTTTTAGCTCTAACCTATAGAAACTTTCATTTTCAAGTAACTTTATTTTTTTGAACAGGTAATGCTTACATGCGGTTCAAAATTTAAAAAATAGAGGCTTTATTTTAAAAGCACTCTGTTCTCAATCAGACCTTCCTACCAAGCAAGCCCTGTGTGTGAGCCAGGCAGGAGGGACAGACTCAGCACGTTGGAGATGGGAGCACTTCATGTAGCCAGTGGAAACAGTGCCGGCCTGCTGCTCAGCCGGCTCTGTGGTCCTCTCTGTATGCTTCAACCTTCCCTCTCCCGTGCTCTGGAGAGACGATGGTTCCATCTCAAACTCTGCTCTGAAAACTCACCTGGTTGAGATCCCCTCATCCATTATCCTATCTGAAATGTATCCACGCCCCCAATCCATCTGAGCATATTGCAGTCCATCCTCCTGTCTTTCTTGGCCCTGATCCCTTGCACGCCCTGTGAAGTACCCGTCTTCCTCTATGAAGCATCCATCTGATCTCTGGAGTCTTTGGTCCTTGCCAGCTCAGCCACTTGCCTCATACTCAGGTTTCCCACTGGGACCTGCAGGACTGAAAAGTCCTTCATTTGCCCTTCCTGCATATTTCTTATGTTACCATCCCACTCCTCTCTTCTCTCAAAGGCACTAACCATTCCCTCCTCACACTCCCTAGAATCTGTCCTCCTATCTGCCAAATAAAAACTAACTGAATGAGTGAAATCCACCAGTCTGTCCTCAGCCCTTAAGCTCGTTCATCTCTGCAGCATGTCTCACTGCTCGGCATCTCCGTTCTTTGGCTACCCTCTTGTTCTTGGTTCACGGGACACTGGATTCACATGGCTCACCCCCCAGCTCTCCCGTGCTCTCCATCAGCCCTATTTCTCCTGCCTTGCCTCTCACGGCACGTGTACTTTCAAGCTTTGATTTAAGACCAAGCTTGTTCCACCCACGGCCTGCAGGCCACGTGCAGCCCAGGACGGCTTTTAATGCAGCCCAAGACAAATTCATAAACTACCTTAAAACATTATGAGATTATTCTGCAACATTTTTTTATTTTTAACTCAGCAGCTATTATTAGTATTAGTGTATTTTATGTGTGGCCCAAGCCAATTCTTCTTCCAGTGTGGCCCAGGGAAGGCAAAAAGTTGGACACCCCTGTCTTAGCCCCTCTGTTTCTTATTACACACACACCCTTAGAGATGTTCCTTTGTTCATGGCTTCATCTGTCACCTCTAGGACTCCCAAATTCACGCACATATGTCACCCTGAGTATCGAGCCTGCATTTTGGCTTCCTGGCATCTCCACTAAAATAAAACTCACCCACCTCTCCCACACCCCAGTCATACCTGGAGACTTGACTATTTCTGTAAATATTACGTACATCTTTCCAGGCACATATAAATGCAATTTCAGAATCATCTTTCATTGTCTCCTCTTCCTGCAAATCCAACTGATTAGTTAGTCCTGATTGAACTAAAAAGGGTGTCTGCTCAATTCTGTCTCACAGTTTATCTGTGATGTTTTATTAAGGAAAGAAAGGGTGTGTAACAGGTACGTGGAGAACCGGGTTTGTGTTGGAGTTGGGAAGCCATCTGGTCCCCTCTCTGCCACCAGGACCCAGGAGAGACCCAGTTGTTGGAACTCTGAGCTGCTCTCATGGTTACGGCCATCGAGGAGCAAGCACTGAGTCATATCAAAGGGACAAAGACTGCAAAAAGTAAACAAGAACAAAAAGGCCTAAAAAGTTTGCAGCCTCTCAGAAAGAAAAAAAAAGTCAGTTTAGCTGAACTCCTAGTCCTTAGGGGTTTGTTTATATGCTGACAAATTCTTGAATATATTCCTCTGTCATTTTCTACACTTGAAAAAGGTTAAGGAACTCTGAGAAACCACTTACCATCACTGCTTCGAGATGATATCGATTTCACATCAATGGACTCTTTCCTCCTGTTCTTATATCTGGATGAATGAGACTCTAAGGGTTTCAGATGAGGAATGAGAGTAATTAGTTATCAGCTTATTCATGGCCAAGTTTGGATACATTTTCCCCCTCATCTTTCAAAGAAAACAAGGTTACTTTCTAAGCACTATAAAATATTTTCAATAAACAGTAAACCACTTTCTCTTCAAACCATCACCACATACAGAATTTTCAGTCATATTAGTTATAAAATGGTGCCCTTTTCTTGTGGCCCATTACATCACAGAAATAGGGCTTATCATCAAGGGCCATTTAGTTCCATTAATAACATATCTTTTTGAAAATAAATATTAAAATTTGGGAGGCTCACTTTGACCTTAAGGACAATACATTTAACTAGATGGGAAGGCTCTTATGGGGATATTTGAGAAAATAAAACACTAGTGAAATGCACAGCATTGAATGTACTTGAGAAATGAATTTGGACCAATTTTAGGCTGCTCTGGAAGGTCAGACCTCTAGATAGTCTCCCAGGTTCTCCTGAGGATGTGATTTCATCAACTCATGCATACCCCCAATCCCAGGAAGGAAGAGAAAAAGCAGTTTTATAATGGAACCGGTTCCAACAACTAAACTCTCACGTTTGTCTCCATTTTCTGAGGGGTGGTGTAGCACTTCCAAAGTCTACATAAGTCTTTGCAGACTTTGAATTTAACACTCAAAATGTGCTGTGACATTAATTCAAGATCTAAGCAAACAGTGCAAGCCAACAGTGAGGACCAAGGGCTAAACATGTCAGGGCAGCCAAGCTGGCTTCTGAAATGTGCATTTTCAGGACATTTGCTTCCTCTGGGCGTGATGTGTGAGCAGGGAGAGAAACGTAACTGTGACATGGAACTGCTCCTTACTGTGCTAAGACAGGAGGCAGACATGCAGGGTCCAGCAGGGAGAATGCATTTCTCAGATACTAATCAAGGATCACATTTCACACACACACAAAAAAGATTCAATAATGCTTTCTTAAGAATTGCCTAGTGACACCCAAAGTGGTGTAAGAGTCTGCAGAACTTCAGAGGACCAGCTCCAGAGGCAAACTGCCAAAATTTAAATCTCTACTCCGCCATCTAGTATCTGTGTAACCTTGTCTGCATCTCAGCAGGCACATCTGTAAAGTGGGCATAGTGATAGCATCTAATTCATAGGCTGTTGTGAGATATAAAGGAGTTAACCCACAAACAGCACTTAGAACAGCGCCTGCTACGTGGTAAGTATGTAGTTCATGTTGACTGTTATTAATCTCTTCATTTGTATATGTGCCTTCTTTTTAGGCACACAGGGGATCATGTTATAATATTGTTCTACTACTTGCTGTTTTCACTTCACAATACGTCTTAGTTACTTTTCTAGATCACCTTTTAAACCACTTACTTTAGTGTCCTAAAAAATCTGATTTTATTTTACAAAAAGGTTAAATCAGTAACTAAACCTGTATTATATTTATATAATACATCATGAAGTAAAAGGCAAAAAAACTACTATAAAGTTAATCTGAACACCATAGCCATATGCCTTGTCTTAAATGTTCTAACTTGAAATATTTACTATCGTTGCCTAATTTTGTCTTCCAGACCCTGCCTTAATAGCTTTCCTGGTCTTGGATATGAGTTTTAGTATTTCTTTATAAAGATAACTATATGTGGTGGTATTTTAAATATTGTTAGGATCACATGGCATCTTTCAAACCCTCAGAAAGTAAAAGTGGTTACTCATAAGACATTTGTTTTTAGCCTAGTCAGGGACTTAATAATCATATATACATTCCCAACATGTGTTTCCCAGATAATAATTAAATCTAACTCATTAAAAATTTAAGATCAAATTCAAGAATTCCTCAAAATGTTGTTTCTAAATAAAACTAAAGTAGGGAGGTTAGTTTCATAACTGTGGGCCCAGGTTGACTGGTTGAATCCTAACATTCATTAGAAACTACTCAAAGATGAATAATTCTTGGGCGTTGTCATGCTTATGTTAATTCTCCGTGTACATATATGAAAACATTTTATTTTCTCCTAAAAAAAAAGGATAAGCTTATTCTTCCTGGTTTTATCTCAGCTAAAATTAAGAGAAAAAATAACAATAGAAATGATTAAAAGTTTGGAGAAATTATTCCCACTAAAGGCCATTTAAATCAAATAACTTGCTATTCAGTCTCTAAAAAAATGCTTGTAAAATGAATTTTAAAAACCAGAAAAAAAGGATAAAGGAGTTTTAAATAGCTGTACTCAATGGCAAAAGGGGATATAGTATCACCAGTTTAAAACAAACAAACAAAAACTACCACTTACTGAGCACCTACTATGCACCAGACATTGTGCTTTAATATTTACTTTAAATATAGTAATTATCTTATATGACCATTAAAGGAATTCTGAAAGCTGTATTTCAACCCCAGTTTTACTGAGGAGGAAATTCAAACTTGGAGAGATTATGTAGATAGTTCAAGGTCAAAGAGCTAATAAATGGCAAAACCTGTTATGTGCCAGGCAATGCTGGGCACTGCAAGGGATATGAAAATGCTTGTAACAGTTTCTGGCACCCAGAAACCCTTAAGCTAATTAAAATAATACTCTTGCTGAAAGTGTTAGGGGAGGGAGAGGGAGAGGGAGGGGAGGGGTAGGGAGAGGGAGGGGGAGGGGAGAAATGGGTAGAGAAGGGAAGGAGAATACTAAACAGTTAAATATCAGGTAGTGCTAGATATCATGTACATTTTCTCCTTTAATCCTTATAACAACAATGGACATTGTTATTTTACAAATAAAGAAACAGAAGATCAGAATGATCAAATGAAGTTTTTCTTAGTAGGTCAAAATATAGTCCATCCTGGAAGCAAGGAGCAGGACTCAGTAGTAGCCCAGGGTCTGACTTTACGCATCAGTGGCTGGGAAGCCACCAACAGGTGAGAGAGAATGTGTTGCGGGAACAAGAGTTTTAAATCTTTGGTAGCAGACTAACGTCTCCCTCTCATGATCAGAGAATTCCAAACCTTTCAAACATAGGCGTCGTCAGGTTAAGCCCCCTCAATTCATGGCTGAAGAAACCACAGGTCAGACAGAGTCTTTCCCAAGCTCTGAGGCGGGGAGTGGAGGGCAGCAATGGTAACGCAGGGATCCTGACTCCCAGGCCATTTGTACTCGTGCAGTCACTGAGCGCGGCTCAGACGGGAAGACGGGCTGTGGTATAACACTGCGCCTCCCCAGACTTCTGGACCACTTTTAGGTTTATTTGCACTACATGATCTCTAGCCAGCAAAAGAAAACCAGGCATGGGGAGGCACTCAGTAGAAAAGGTTGCCATGAATGAATTTTCAAAACATCAAAGGGCTTCTGCTTTTATTCTGGCTTTTCAACCTTCCGATATCAGCACTCTGATTTTAGGAATCCAAGTTTTGGGTGGTGACTGTCCATCTAGACTTCTTCAAGGTAATTTATAGACTTGAATCGACACATGCCACCCAAGTGTGTAAGAGTGGAACTGAAGTATTCTCACCTGTCTGGGAAGTGTCTCCTGAATCGCGACGAACCTTGTGAATCTGAAGTTGTTCAGTAGGTTGGTAAAAACAAGAGAAGAGAAATTTTAAAACATGGTATGAGCTACATTTGCAGCTAAGCAATTTCATTAAAAGCTCTGAAGACGTCAAGAAAGCCAGAAGTTGCACAGATAATGTGAAGAAATGAAAGCTGGACACCAAGTGATACTATTACAAAGGCTCTGTTACGTTCAGATGCTTAGAGAATGGCTGAGCCCAAGAGCAGGGAGAGACACAGAGGATGTACTTTCTAAGCAGGACATCTCAACAGTTACCCAGCTGTGCTTGTTTTGAGAGTCTGTAGAAATGCGGAAAGACAAAGCTGTCACAAACTGAAAAATTGTATAAGGCAAATGTATAACCTGTTTGTGTTTCATACTCGTTACAAAATTTTTTTTTCTGTAAAAAAATGTAATCTGAATTTAAGCCCGTGATTTCTAAAAAACCTTCCTAAGAACTCTTCAAAGGCTCTATTAGAGACAAGGGTCATTTATAAAATGGTTCTTCACAATGAAATCTGAACTTTAGAGAGAGTTCAGTGCCTTGCTCTTTTTCATTACCAGTTTCTTTTGGGGCTGATATTGTGCTCAGGCTCAATAAGGGTCTGTCAAGTGATGAAGTAATTAACACTAGAAATACATATGCCTTCTTTGGGGTTCTGCACTTCTTGTGTTTATGACTGGGGTACGTCTAGTCTATCACACATTTTCACGCCACTTTCCTGCTAAATCCACCTACCTCCCGTTGCTCAGACCACCAAGCATTTGAAGCCACTCAATAAATGGGATCAACTAACTCAAGAAACAGGACCAGGTGAGGGTGTAGGGCTGCCTATGAAAGGAGATTACTGTGGTTTACCAACATCAGCTATAATAGCCAGAAGTCCTATATATATCAGACACAGGTAAACTGTTCCAGCTTGATAGAACCGTTGGAAAAAATCAGATAAAACTGAAGTGTTAAAATAGGGGTTTTCGGGAAAGCCGGGATGGCTCAGCGGGTTAAGCGCTCGCTTTGAAGCCCCGAGGACTGAGGATCAAATCCCGGCTCCGGCCCATGTGGACCCACATGCTGAACTGGGGTGTGTTTCCTGAATGCGGTGAGGCCCCCAGTTCAGTTAAAAAATAAAATAAAATAAAAATAAAAATAAGGGTTTTCTATGAATTATTCTAAACAGTCCATTCCACAAAATTATAGAAATTATGACAAAGGGCTGTGGCTCATTTATTCCCTGACTATGAAACCTTTTTATTTCTTCCATAAACAACCACTTTACGTTTTCCCTTTACAGATAAAGACCATTTGCTACGAAGCTACTGAGCGCAGTGTGAATTTTTGATACCATACGGAATACATACAGTGTTTGCCTTGCAAATCGTTCCTTAACCAGCTTCAGTTCAAAAGCAAGTGATCTTCAAATATTTAGCTTTTCTCTCTGCATCACAGTATATCACTCCTTTGGGAACAAGTCCTACAGCTCCCCAGATTACATGCAAAAAACCCTTTCCTTGTAGTTCATTGTCCATCCCCCCAGCCAGCTGACTGGACTGTGGAGCTCCTGGAAGGTCAACATGGACTTTGTGTTCTCTGCAGATGGAACCCGATGAAGTCCAAGCCAACCCTGCTCCTTAGAATGAAAATGTGTCCTGGCCCCCCCAAGAGAGAGTGGAGGGGACAGGACGGGGGGGCAGAGAGGAAGTGCCAGGTCCATCTGCTGAGGAGGGTGACATTTCTCCACATAGGATGCTACATCTGGTGCCTTCTGAGCTGAGCACAAGGCACAGCCCCCACTCCATCAGCCCCCGATGGGCTCGCCCACCTCTGATGGGCTCTCCTACAGCAGCACAGAGACTAGGAATGTTCCTTGACCAACCAACTGTCTGACCTGCACCTGTTTCACCAGCAGAGGGTCTAAGGGCTGTCTTAGCATCTGCTGCCAGGACCCTGTCCCAGGCTCACTTCCTGACACTTTGTGGCAAGAGTGGCACTTGAGGACCTTCACCTGTCACACCCCAACAGTGCTAGGTTTTTATAGAAGCTTCTTGACTCGGGTTATCTAAGTGCAGCTATGAGCTGGAGGACAAATAGACAAAGGGAAGGGAATGGAGTGGAAGCTTCCTGGGCAGAGGAGTCACCTGTGCAAAGGCCCTGAGGTAGTAAAGAGCATGGGGAAATTAAGAGGGATAGAAAGGCGGCCTGCAAGCTGAGAGAACCCAGGTGGCCACAGGTACGGCAGCAAAGGTTCTCTACTCCCATGCAGGAGACTCCCAGTTCAGATCTTGCCCCGCATGGCTCCACATTCATTTGTGTGAACTGAAACGGTCATGACTAATGATGTACAACTATGGAGACTGCTCTGGGCCCTTCCCCTTCTCTCTCTCTCTCTCCCTCTCACCTTCTCTCAAACAATAAAAAATAAATCTTAAAAAAATGTTTCTTGGGGAAGCCAGGATGGCTCAGTGGATTAAGCGCTCACTTTGCAGCCTTGGGACCAAGGATCGAATCCCGGCCCCGGCCCGTGCAGACCCATATGCTGAACTGGGGAGTTCCCCCAGTTCAGTTCTCTCTCTGTCTCTGTATCTCTCTCTCTCCCTCTCTCTCTGTCAAAAACAATAAAAAAAATAAAAATAAACAAATAAAAATTAAAAATTAAAAAAATAAAAATGTTTCTTATATTAAAGCAACATGCATTGGTTTGACATAAATGAAAATGCACATGAATTTTAAAGATTACACAAGATTAGAAAGAAAAATCTCAAGGTTTTTATTTCTTTCACATACTTTGCTATATGCCAGACAAGTGTAGGTATATCTCCTCTACTATTAAATATTTCCTTGGAAAAATTTTAGCATCCCTGGCCTGTGCAATGCCAGATCTAGCTCATTCAGATATCACTGGTGTCACTTGTTCAAAGTGTCTCTCACCGCAGTGCTAGTGCCTACGGGCCCAACATTCAATGTGCATTTGCTAGAGTCTTTACACAGAAGTACTCTCATTATGTAGCCCAGTGATAATCATTTCTGTGTCCTTATCTCATGGAAAAGCACTTAATTGCAAGCTACCATTCAGGCTTAAACAGTTTATCTTTTTCCCCTTGTCCAGTTCCTCTTTTAATCGCTTTCAAATACTTACATGTAAGCAGCACGCTGCTTGCATACCTGGCACACACTGAGTTTTCTAATACAGAAATATAAGAGTGGTTCTCAGACTTCGGCGTGAACCAGAATGACCTGAAGGGTTTGTTAAAACAAGCTGCAACTCTGAGATTCTGATTCGCTAGGACTGGGCAGGGCCTAGAATTCAGATCTCTCACAAGTTTCCAGGTGAGGCCAAGGCTGCAGGCCCGGAGCCCTCTGCCATAGGTGACCACTCACTACTCAGCGGGCTCTGTGCGCTGTCTAAAGCCACGGACTCTCAGGCTCACTGAGTCACATCCACATGTTAGCACTTAATCTCCAGCTGATTTGATTACACATTACAGTTTGAGGAACACTGATTCAAGTGGAAAAACCATACGCTTGCCAACTGATTTTCTGATAGCTCCATTTCTGGTTGTGTAAACCTGGGAGCTCACACGCTTCACTGAGTCTGTTTTCCTTATGGGTACATGGCAACCAGTGCCTACTTTTTAGGACCCAAGAGGATCAAATGAAATGCACACAAAATGCCTCGCTCAGTAGCTCTCAAGCTGGTCTTTATACTAAAATCACCTAGAAGGAGTGTAAAACCACATTGCTGGGCTCTGCCCCATAACTTCTGTTGCAGTAGGTCTGGCTCAGGGCCTGAGTTTGTGTTTCTAACAAGCTCCCTGGGAAGCCTGAGGCTGCTGAACCAGGGGCCACACTTTGAGAACGATTGGTCTAGCCCAGTCATGCTGGTTCTCTTTGCTTTCTCTGGGCAATTCATCTCTAGATATATCCTTTTTCTTTTCTTTTTCTCCTTCCATTTGTTTTTGAGGATCTGAATTCAATGGTGCTTATACTGCTTGCTATTTCAGTTTCAGGGCTGATGTTAATTTACAGAAATCTTCTTTAGAGCATGCATTGCGCATATGGGGTATGTGCTCTGTTAAGTACTTTACACATAAGCAGCACACTCGTGCTTCTCACTTTAGGCTCATTCCTCTAGCTTGTGTCCCCTCGCTGCTCTGTGACAGAGGAACTTATATATAAACAACTTCAGAAAGAAACTATTTTGCTTAAAGTTTCTTGTTCTTAAAGACTTGTTGTCAATGACTGATGCACTTTTGCTAAATACTTTTATGTGTAAACTCATATGCCTGCTAGATTTTGTCAAGAGAATGAGGGAATTGCGAAGACCTAACATTTTCCCACTCCTGTGACACTAGCACTCAACAGAGAGCCATTAACCTACTTAATGGCACCAGGGCTTCATTGGCACTGTGATTAGCATAAGACAGAAACAATCCACCAGACGTTCCCTTAATGAACCAGGCTTTTTGAAAGCTACGCGGAGGCCACAGCGCACAAAGGAAAAATTAGTAATAGTGAGAGGACAGAAGAATGAACAGCTTTATCACTGTGTCTCCTGGGGTTCTAAAAATGATGTTCATTATAGAGTCCTTGTTTACATTTTGAGAACTATCACCCCCAAAAGAAAAAGGGCATCTCTAAATAATACTTCATCTTCTAGTTCAATTCAAGAAATACTTATAGGGCCTGTGAGATAAAGGGAGTTAGGAACTAGTCCCTGCTCTCAAGGAATTCACGAACAGGGGACAAAAAGCAGATGCTGTCACAATGAATTCATTCATTTAGTGTTTATTGAGAGTATACCATATGCCAGGCAATGTTCTAGGTGCAGGGATGTGCCGGTGAGCACAAGGCACTCTCAGGAAGCTGGTTCAGAAGTGCCAAAGAAAAGGTAGCATTTCTCAAAGGGTGGGATGCTGAGAGGTTAAAGGTAATCTTAGGGCACTTGACACTTCACACTAACTAATCCTGAATCATACATCAAGTCATTTTTCCCTTCAGTGTTTTTCTAAGCCTTCTGAGTGTATCAAGGAGAAAGCCTCAGGTCGGTGCTGGTATGCCTCTGGGTTTCAGTCTCAGAGCTTTCAGACAACAGCAGTGGCTGTTTAGAATTTAATAACATTGTGAGTTTTATTTCCTCATTACACCTACATTTACTGTTACCTCCCTTTATGGCTAGTGATTGTGGTATTCCACTTTATGGCAGAGATTATTGTGGTGATATAAAGTTTTAAAACTGATGACTGCTTCTAAAGAAAAATATTAAATGTGAATAGGTCAGGTCACACCCTGGTCCATGAGTGACTGCACCTGGGAAATAGAGTTATAAGCAATATGCTCATCCTGGTCATCCAAGTGCCCTGGCTTCAGGGGAGAGGGATCAGGCCCTGCTGAAGGATTAGGCATCATGGGGGAGATTAAAAAGCATGAGCAGGGCTTTCGTGTATGGACACTCAACAGTCCAATTAAGACACAGTGATTGTCAAAACTGACTTAAAAAATCCAAACCCAACTATATGTGCCTATAAGATATTTACCTTACATAGACCTACAGATTGAAAAGATACATCATTCAAACTAATGAACATAAGAAGGTTGACGTGGCTATGTTAATATCAAATAAAATACATTGTAACACAGAGTATCACCAAATATAAAGAGGAGCTCTTCATAATGATAAAAGGGTCACTTCATCAGAAGCACATAATAATCATAAATGCATACTACTTAACAGAGCTCCAAAATGCATGAAACAACAACTGATAGAATTAAAGGGAGAAATAGACAATCCTGCAATTACAGCGGAGGATCTTAATACTGTTCTTTCAGCACTTGATAACCTAGAAAAAAATAAAAATATAGATGATATGAAGAATGCAATCAACTCCTTGACCTAATTGGCATTTATAGGACACTGCCCAACAACAAAAGATTACACTTTCTTTTCAAATGAATTTCAAGTACTAAGATAGATCTTATCTGTCCATAAAACAAATCTCCATAAATTCAAATGGATTCAAATCACACAAAGTATGTTCTCTAACCAAATAGAGTTAAATTAGAAACAAATAACAGGAAATTTTCTGTAAAATTCCCAAATATTTGGAAACCAAAAGCATACTTATAAATAGCCCCTAAACCAAAGAAGAAATCAAAAGGGAAACAAGAAAGTATTTTGCACTGAATAAAAATGAGAATACATCTGTGCAGGAAAGAGTTAAGAGCTATATTGTGGTGGAAGGAGAACTGCCTCTGGATGGTGAGCACACAATGCAACACATAGACAATGTATTACAGAACTGTACACCTGGCACCTATGTAATTTTTACCAATGTCACCCTAATAAAGCTAACAATAAAAAAATAATAATAAAATAAAAGAGAGCAGGTCTGAACAATTTTAGAAGGGCCGGATTGCAGGGTTGCCTACTGGCTGGTATCAGGAAACTTGACTTTTCCCTGCAATGGTAAGACTTTTAGCTCATCTGGGGTACTGATATCTGCTTTCCTTCTGGGAGATGAGGATTTTCATATCTGTGGCTGTTTCTTATGCCTATGGACCAACTCCCAATACAAAGCCTGGACTTTGAGTACCTGAGTGAAAACAGTGCACACGTGTTGTTGCATTCTGCTGCTGTAGAAAGGAGCCCATTCTGGGTGACATCTGCTAGGGAAGGGAAGGACAGCCTGCTTCCCACTAGACTTTGTCAGATACTATCTCCCTTTCTGATTGTTGTAATCAACTATAACCATGAGTATAACTGCCCGAGTCCCCGAGTCCTTCTAGTGAATCACCAAACATATGGGTGGACTTGAGACCCCCTAAACAACAACAAACCAAATTTGGGGGATGCAACTAAAGCAACTAAACTTAAATACTTAAGAGAAAACTTTATAGCAGTAATATCTAGGTTAGAAAAAGTAACCTGAGCTTCTACCTTCAAAAACTAGAAAAAGACCAGCAAGTAAATCCAAAGTAAGTGGAAGAAAGGAAATAATAAAAATCAAAGCAGCAATCAATAAACTAGCACATAAAAAAAAGCAATAAAATCGCTGAAATTAAAAGTTTCGGGTCCAGATGAGGATTTCTATGAAGCATTTAAGAAATAAATTCACAACCACCTCCAGAAGAAAAATAAGAGGAGAAAATACTTCTCCACTTATTTTTTGAGGCCAACATTATACCGATTCCAAAACTAGATCAAGACATTACATGAAAACAAAACAAAACACAGGGGGAAGCTGGGATGGCTCAGTGGGTTAAGCGCTCACTTTGCAGCGCCGGGGACCGGGGATCAAATCCCGGCCCCGGCCCGTGCGGAACCATATGCTGAACTGGGAGCTCCCCCAGTTCAGTTCTCTCTCTGTCTCTGTCTCTGTCTCTGTATCTATCTCTCTCTCTCTGTCAAAAATAAAAATACATAAATAAATAAAAATATATATAAAAACAAAACAAAACAAAAACACAACAACTACAGACTAATATCCCACATGAACACAGATGCAAAAATTCTTAATATTTTAGCAACTCAAATCCAACAATGTGAGAAAAGGATAATACCAGAGAGTTTATCTCAAGAAGTAGAGATTGATTTAACATTTGGATATCAGTATAATTTATTATATTAACAGACTAAATGAGAAAAAGATATGATCATCTCAGTAAATTAAAAAAAAAAAGGATTTGACAAAACCCTAAATCCACTCCTGATTAAAAATAAAAACACCCAAAGCATAGACAACAAAAGCAAAAGCTTATACACAGCTAAAAACACCATCAATAAAATGAAAAGGCAATCCATGGAATGGAAAAAAATATTTGCAAATTATATCTGATAAGGGGATAATATCCAAAATATATGAAGAACGCATACAAAGCAAAAACTAAATAATCCAATTAGTAAAAGGGCAGAGTATCTGAACAGATGTTATTTCCAAAGACATACAAATGGCCAACAGCTACACAAAAAGGTGCTCAGCATCACTAAATACCAGAGAGATGCAAATCAAAACCACAATGAGATATCACCTCACACCTATTAGAATGATTATTAGCAAAAGTACAAGAAATAACAAGTACCGTATTTTCCGGCGTATAAGACGACCGGGCGTATAAGACGACCCCCTAATTTTACAGTTAAAACATAGGGTTAGGCCTATATTCGCTGTATAAGACTACAGCCTCGGAAGTGAGGGGGTAGTCTTATACAGCGAATATAGGCCTAACCCTATGTTTTAACTGTAAAATTAGGGGGTCGTCTTATACGCCTGGTCGTCTTATACGCTGGAAAATATGGTATTGGTGAAGATGTGGAGAAAAAGGAACCCTTGTGCAAATCAGTATAGCCACTATGGAGATTCCTCAAAAAATTAAAATGGAACTACCATATTGTCCAGCAATTCCACATCTGGGTATTTATCTGAAGAAAACAAAAACACTAACTAAGAAAGATATGTACACCCCACCTCCATGTTCACCATAGCATTATTCACAATAGCCAAGATATGAAAATAACCTGTCCTTCAATGGATGAACAGATAAAGAAAACATTGTGAGTGTACGTGTGTGATATACATATATATATATATATACACACACACACACATATATACACACACACATATATACATATACATAACATATATTAACATTACCATATACGTATATATATATATATATACACACACACAAACACACACATACATATATATACACACACACACATACACACACATACACATATACAATGGAATATTATCCAGCTATAAAAAAAGAAGGAAATCCTGCCATCTGTAACAACATGAATAAACCTCAAGGGCATTATGCTAAAATAAATCAGTCATACAGAGAAAGAAAAATATCATATTATCTCACTTATATGTGGAATGTAAAACAAAGCAAAACACTAAGTTCATAGATACACAGAACAGATTGGTAATTACCAGAGGTGGAGGGGTGCAAAATGAGTGAAAAGGGTCAAAAGATACAAACTTCCAGTTAGAAGTAAGTCTTGGGGATCTAATGTGCAGTACAGTGACTATGGTTAACAATACTATACTGCATATAGTATGGAAAATAGAAAATTTATAGTATTGCATATAGAAAATGTCTAAGGAAACAGATCTTAAATGTTTTCATTACAAGAAAAAAAATTGTAACTGTGTGGTGACAGATGTTAACTTATTCTGGAGATTACTTTGCAATGTATACACGGATCAAATCATTACGTTGCATATATAATGCTGTATGTCAATTATATCTCAAAAATATCTGAGCCAATGCAGATATATTGTGATTTAGATTGTTAGGAATATGGATCAAAAATATTTTGTTTTTTATCCATATAAACTAGTATATCTTCTCCAATCATATTTTTCTACAATGAATATCTCTGGTCAAAATTTGCCATGCATTTATGATGTTATAGCATGAATTTCAAGAAATAAATAGCTTATATATATATAAACATAAATTAAAAATTGTTTAGGGGAAGCCGGGATGGCTCAGTGGGTTAAGCGCTCACTTTGCAGCGTCAGGGACCGGGGATCAAATCCCGGCCCCGGCCCGTGCGGAACCATATGCTGAACTGGGAGCTCCCCCAGTTCAGTTCTCTCTCTGTCTCTGTCTCTGTATCTCTCTCTCTCTCTGTCAAAAATAAAAATAAATAAAAATATATTAAAAAACAAACAAACAATTGTTTATTGGGGAAGGGAGTTATCCGTCATCCGTTTTCGCTACAATGGTATCAAGAAGGGCAATAAAAACAATATAGTAAATATGTTTTATTTAATTACTTGTAGACTTTGCTAGTTTTCTTGTGATAAAAAATACTCCCAGCAAGGCAATTTAAAGCAACCAACATGAAGTCCCTGAATGACGCGGAATTGGGAAGACTCATGGCAGCACAACATTATAAGGTATTTCCACCATACAGATAAAACAAACGTAAATAACCTCAGAGCACAGATAACAGTAAAATGTAGCAACCGTAAGAAGTGACGGGTTTTGAGTTCTTAGGCTGTTCAAATGTGGTTTCTCAGCAGGACAAGATGCAGTTTGACAATATCAGGAGACTCTGAATAGCTTTGTGTAAATATGTACTGAAGTTCAATTGAAAAATTTTGTTTACTTAGTGGCTTTACCAAACGTACCAACAAATACTTGAGGCACCTGCTGCGAGTAGAGTACATATGTATGAACTCAGTATCATGGTAATACACTGATCACATAAATCACCTTTCTAAATGTGCACCGCCACGCTCAGGGATGACTCAGGTCATGTTTCTAGTTGCAGCGTCATTTTTCTCCAACTTTCTTTCAAGAAGTCATACTTGGACATGGGCCTTAGCAGATTACAGCAAATAGTCTTTGTAACAGCACCTGAGACACATATTGGCTACATACAGATCAACCCTCTACATGTAATAATAACTTGGGGGTAGACAGAGCTGTATCCGTAATTTATTGTGTTAGGGAGTAAAAACTCGTCTTCAAAATAATTTGCGGATGTCTACTGGGCACACACTGTGGAGTCCCTGCTCCAAGCTGAGAACTGACCCAAAGCAGTATAAGATGAATGGTCCAATGGGTGATGCAGACAAGAAGTGTCACCGCAGTAGCGGGGAGGGACATAGCTGACAGGTTAGGGAAGATTTCTTGGAGTAAAGAGAAACTGGGTTGAGTCCTGAAGGATGAAGAAGTTGCAAAGGGTCCATATCATTGAAAAACATGTGACAGATCTCAAGTATTGGGAATCTAGAACACACTTAAAAGTTATTTTTTGTTACTAAGGATTAGCATTGAACAGAAACCAGCAAGTGATTCTATGTACCTTTCTTTTCTCGTTCCCTGAAACAGCCATTCTCTTCTCTCAGTTTAACAGAGAACAACATGAGACATTAGATTGTCTTAGTGAGCAGGGCCCTGTTCTGCCAGACACTAGAGCTTAAGTCCAAAAATCACGACAAGGCCTACCAGTCAAGCCTCACACTAGGAAGGAAAGGATTAGGGGGAACAAAAGTTGGAAAATTTAGGAAGAATAGAGGCCCAGGGGCAGCCAGAGGCAAAGACACACCTAACAGAAGGCCCGTCTGGGGGGAGGGAACTGGACCAGCCATGGGGGCAGGAACCTGTCAGAGGCATGGTACCTGGGTTCTTACTGTGCACGCAAAAACTCCAGGGCAGGCATGTCCCACCTGTGGCCCTGGACGACTTTGAATGTGGCCCAGGGAAGCCAAAAGTTTGGACACTGCTGCTAGGGAATGGGAGCTCACTTCCTGCTGCAGTTTGAGAATCAATGAAAGATGTCCCAACATCTCCCCAGACAAGTGTTCCCAAAAGGTCTGTTTAAGTGCCCACCGAAACATCCTCTTCATCTCCTGGGAGGCTCAGTAAGTCTGCAGCTAACTCACTGGTGGAAAGTAGACAACAACACACAGCTTGTTGGCCCTTCTATCATCTGTGAAATAGCATGAGGGGCCTGGCTCATGTCAAGATTTAGCAGTGGGGGGGAAGCCAGGATGGCTCAGTGAGTTAAGCACTCACTTTGCAGCCCTGGGCACAGAGGATGGAATCCCAGCCCCGGCCAGTGTGGACCCATATGCTGAACTGGGGAGTGCCCCCAGTTGGGTTCTCACCGGGGTGAGACCCCGGCCCAGTTCCTGCCCTGTGCAGCCCCGCCCACCTGTGGAATAAAACTACCAGTATGTAGAAAAACCAATGATGTGCAACTATGGAGACTGTTCTGGGCCCTCCCCCTTTTCTCTGTCTCTGTATCTCTCTCTTTCCCTGTCAAAAACAATAAAAATAAATCTTAAAAAAAAAAAAAAAAAATTTAGCAGGGGAAGGAAAGGCTAGACCAGCTCTGCCCAACAGAAATATTGTGGGAGCCACAAGTGCAAACCACATATATACTTTTAAATTTCTTTGTAACCACATTAAGAAGGAAAAACAGGAGAAATTAACCTGAATATTTTACATACAAGATGTGTAAGATGTTAGCTCAACATGTAATCAATATGAGACTGAGGTTTTCAATGACATAATTTGCATTCTTTTTCATACTCAGTCTCTGAAATCTAGCATGTGGTTTATACTTAGCCCACATCTCAATTTGACCAGCCACATTTCAGTACTGGATGGGCAGGTCTTGGGCTCAGGCTGGGGCAGAGGTGGGGTCCTCTGCAATTCTAGGTCATGGTCCTCATATTTGGGTGGGGAAGGCAAGAGGGTCAGAAGTGGGAACAATCTTTTCTGACTATATGATCTGAGTTTACGCTATCAGATTTGAAGCCGTTCATTTTATCCAGTGGCTCTTAAACTTCAAAGTGAATCAGAATCACATAGAGGTTGATTAAAAACAGACTGCCCAGGCCTACCCCCCAGAGTTTCTGATTTTATAGGTCTGACTTTACAATTCTAACAAATGCCTGGGCCTGGTTGCTCCAGGAACCATGTCTGGGGAACCACTAATCTAGTCTAACTTCTGGCCAATGAGTAACTTCCCTAGAATAGCCACGTTCAGTCTACTTCTATTTGATTACCTCCCCTGGTGGTGAACTCACTATTCACCAAGGCTACCAATTTTGATCAATTCTAATAATTCTTTCCTATATTGAGCCTAATCTGATCCTTGAAACTTTCTACTGTTTTTGCATTCAGGGCCCAGCCAAAGCCTTCACAAAACTGAAGACTTCTTGCCTCTCCCTTCTTACTTCCTGATACTCTATGTTCTTTGCATCTTATTTTAGGCACTTCTGACAGGTGTTGTCTTATGCATTATTATTACAGTGAAGTCCAATATTTCCCTAATCTTTACAACAATTTTGACATTAAATATTTTACTATAAAATAAGAATGAACCCCAAAAGTTTATCTCAAAGTAAAATTTCATCATTGCAAATTTTCCCAATTCAGCCCCCATTTCTGCCTATACTATTCCCAAATAAGTTACACATGTCAAAATACTTTTAAAGCGGTCACTTCCAAATGTCTGTCCCCAGACTGATATCAGGTTGTGACAATGCTTCTATCAATCTACAGAGGAAGAGAAGTTTTTCTACCAAGTCAAACTTAAATAGTTATTCTTCATTGAGAGATTATGTCCTTCCTACCTTTTTCCATGGTTGAATCAATATTTCTGTCATGAAATGAGGGTGACAGTGGAATTCCAAAGGCAGGAATTCTCTGTTTTTGAGCTCTGGAAAGCCCTGGGCAAAATCCAGTTCAGACTGGTCTCATTCTGTTCTCCGTCAGCCTTCGTCTTGGAACTGGAGTAGCCAGAAAGCAGGACGCGTCCTCCGAGCGGGTCACGGACCTTCCCCTGCTCTAGCTCCATGGAACAGACATCTTTTCTGGGGCTACTCACTAGGTGGGCCGTGCTCCCTGAATCACAAGAAAACCACTTACTCTTATTGGACACGAGACCCTTGTATGTCCCTGAGGCTTCCCCATGGCTTGTAAGTTGTTTCTCCATGAGAAGGGGACCAGGTGACACAATCCGCATTGCCAATGCAGCCCTGCCCTCTTGCCCACTGGCTTCCCATACTGTGTCCCAGGGCTCCAAGCCCATCACCTGCACACAGGCTTTTGGGAGTGCCCTGCTCCCCTGTACTTTCGGGGCCAAGGCTTGGCGGAGAAAGTGACAAGGGAGGTGCACTGTGATTGGGCTGGGGGTGGGCACTATAGGTGTGGCAGTGGTACGAACCCTCTGCTTGGACTGGACCAGCTTAGGAGGAGCTGGTGTAAATTTGGGATCCTGGAAACCTCCCTTTCCTTACACGAGTCTAACTCCAGGATCAGATCGCTGAAATTCCAGTCTTTGGATTTGAACCTCGTGGAAAGACAACAGCCTCAGAAAAACTAGGTCCTCACAGCTCTGAACCGGGGTGCAGGGGTTGGCATGTAGGCAAAGGATGCCCAAAGGAGTGTTTGGGTGGGTGGGTGGCAAGGGGAGCATATGGGGGGTCTCAGCAGACTGTTCCCAGCCTAAGAAAGTAGGAATCCAAGAAAAAAAAGTATCTTCTAGAAATAGGGTCAGCAAATATTTTCTGTAAAGGGCCAGGCAGTAAATAATAGTTTAGGCTTTGAGGGCCATATGGTCTCTGCTGTAACTGTAGTTATGTAGCCACAGAGGTACATAATAACCGAACATGGCTGTGTTCTAATAAAGCGTAATTTACACAACAGGCCACATTTGGCCTGCAGGGTGCAGACTGTTGCCCCTTGTCCTAGAGCCTTGTCCTAGACGACAGTCTCTGTGGGCTCTGTGTTTCATGCGTCCCTGGGGCTCAGTTCACACCTCCCCATACTGTGCTCTAGAAAGGTGTTCTGTGTATCCGTCTGTGGCTTCTGGAACAGAAGCTGTGTCCATGGTGGCAGCACAGAACAGGGGTTTAATACATATTTGGGGAGAAAGCATGTGTGTGATGAAGGGGGAGACGATGTTTATAGCAGACACATCTCACCGAGCACTTTCAGCCTCTTGGCAGAGAGATACAGGGTTCACATAGAAAAAGAGATCTTTGCTGATGACAAGCACCACCTGAGGACAGCAGCCTGGTTACAAGTCCATTGTTTGTTATAATGCAAACCCAGGGACAAATTCTGATGGCAGGACTAAGCCCCAGAAAGCAGCAGCACGGGAACAGCCTGTAGGCGGGCTGCCCCCATCCTCTGGGGAGCCCTTCCCATCACAGACCCATCACCATTCACTTCAGAACCTTTGATGAGGAGGAAAAACACTGCGACCAGCCAGAGACACAAAAATGCTTTGTTATTGGAAAATCTAAGTGTCTCTCTAGGCCCGTGCAGCAGCATTAGGTGACGTCAAGGGCTCAGAATATTGGAGCTCCACATTTCCATTATTCTCAGAACAGCAGCTAATTCATGGCAGTGAGGACGTTTCTATTTAGAGCCTCAAAAAGAAGTGGTCCCTTGATTCTGCATCCCCAAGTCTTGTGCGTAGGGCCTGCCGGCTCTCCCTGTGAAGCAGGGAGAAGTTTAAAGGTGGCAGGAGGCCAGCACCTAGAAACTCAATTCTATTCAAGCTAATCAAGAGCCTGACGGCCTACTATGTGCCAGGCAGCATGGACACACCAAGATTAGCACATCCCAACGCCTCACTGGAGAGGAGAGTGCAGTTGGGTGTGCAAATAGCCATGAGAACAGGGAGGGTGACATACAGCAAAGAAGGGGCTTTAGGAGCTGGTGGAGGAAAATGAGACTTGCTGTTTCTGGGGCAGGACCATGAAGGCCTGGTAGAATTTGGGTACATGGAGTTACTGGTGACAGGGAGATGGGGATCTCATTCACTAAGTGAGAAAAAAGAGGCAGGAGGAGGGACGAATAAGGCCAGGATGATGAGAAAGGCTGTGCTTGATTCTGGACATGAGCTACACCTGCCTCATTTCTGGCACCAGCATGAATGAGCCCTAGTGGACAGGCCTTGGTGGCTTCACAGCCTAAACAGGTTGGTTTGTGCTGCCTAGGATCAGTGTGTGTCCTTAAAGAGCCACCGGGATTTCCTGTGCCTCTCCCTGTGCCTATGTCACCACCCACATGATCTCATTCCTCCTCCCGGGATGTCTAAACTGTGCTGGTGAGAGAATTGTTTTCCTATGAAAGTCAATCCCCTTCCTTTCTCAGAGGTCTCCAAGGAGCTGCCTCTGCATGACTTTATGGTGTTAAGTGAAAAGGTCCTGATTCCCAATAAAATTCTGTGCTGAACTAAATCTTATGAAAAAGCACGTGACTGCTTTGGCTTCTCTAGAATGTTTTGCTAAAATAACCAAAAGAATCCATCGAGTAAAAACAAAGTGGGACACATCACACTTCTGATTTCAAACTATATTACAAAGCTATAGAAGCAAAACAGACCGATACTGCCGTAAAATGGACATAGAGAGCAATGGAACAAAATAGAGAGCTCAAAAATGAACCCACGCCTATAACCAATTAATTGATGACAAAGGAACCAAGAATATACAATGGGGAAAAGAGTCTCTTTGGTAAATGTTGGGAAAACTGGACAACCACATGCAAAATGATGAAACTGACCACTCTATTACAACATACACAAAAAGCAACTAAAAATGGATTCAAGTCTTGAACCTCAGACCTGAAACCATAAAACTCCTAGAAGACATAGGAAAGAAGCTCCTTGCTATTGGCCTTGGCGATGAGTTTTTGAATGTGACACCCAAAGCACAGGCAGTGAACACAAATTTAAGCAAAAGGGACTACATCAAACTAAAATGCTTCTGCACAGAAAAAGGAACCAGCAACAAAATGAAAAAGCAACCTACCAAATGGGGAAAAAATATATGCAAATCATGTATCCGATAAGGCGTTAATATTTATGTATTTTGATACTATTTTGGATATCGAGTTCATATGAATATCAATTCAAGAGCAAAACACAATCCAATTAAACAACAAGCAGATGATATGAATAGAGTTGACCCTTGAACTACACAGATGTTCAGGGTGCCACCACTCACACAGTCACAAATTTGAGTGTTAATTAATTTGGGTCCCCACAAGGGACCCAACCAGGAATCCAAATTATTAGACATTTTTCCAAGGAAGGCATACAAATGACCAACAGGTATGTGAAAAGGTGCTCAACATCACTAATCATTAGGGAAAAGCAAATGAAAAACACATGAAATATCAACTCATACATCTTAGAATGGCTGTTATCAAAAGACAAGAAATAGCAAGTCCTGGTGAGGATGTGGAGAAAAGGGAACCCTCACACACTGTTGGTAGAAATGTAAAGGTGCAGCCACTATGGGAAACAATATGAAGGTTCCTCAAAAAGTTAAAAATGGAACTATATATGATATAGCAAATCCACTTCTGAAGATTTATTCAAAGGAAATGAAAACATCAACTAGAAAAGATATATAATGTGTATCTCTATGTTCACTGTAGCATTACTTACAATAGCAAAAACAGGAAAATAACCTAACTGTCCATCAGTGAAAGAATGGAAAAAGAAAAATGTGTGGGGTATGTGTGTACACACACACACAAACACACACATGTACACACACAATGAGTCCTCACTTATTGTCGATAGGTTCTGCAACTTTAAGAGAAACGAGATTCAACAAAACTAATTTCACCATAGGCTAATTGATATAAACAAGAGTTAAGTTCCTATCGCATCTCATCAACATTATAATAAAACAACATCAAACAAAACATTATTTGAGGACCTGCTATACAATCAAATATTATTCTGCTGTAAGAAAGAAGGA
>PVKE010024176.1:0-24019 GCA_004027555.1 Craseonycteris thonglongyai | reverse complement strand
TAGTTTCATTCCACAGGTGGGTGCAGGGCTGCACAGGGCAGGAACTGGGCCAGGGTCTCATCCTGGTGAGAACCGAACTGGGGGCACTCCCCAGTTCAGCATATGGGTCCTCATGGGCCGGGGCCGGGATTCGATCCTCGGTCTCTGGGGCTGCAAAGTGAGCGTTTAACCTACTGATCATCCTGTCTTCCCCGAGATCAGTATTTTAAAAGCAAAATATGGCACAGTCAAAATAAACATCATTCCAATAAATTTAACAATTAAAAAAATGAGGAAAAAAAAATAGTAACCCAGACTTGCCTAATAATATAATGTTCTACCCGACGGGCATTGCTAGAGATCAGATTTATAAATGTACAGGAGCTGATGATTTCTGTCAGGTACACCAGGTGAACAATGGGAGCATCTGGAAACAATCTTCGGGAAGTTATTTAATCCAGTAACTTATTTATTGTTTATCCTTATTCATTTGTAATAGAGATCCCATTGTTCAGGCAGAGAGAACTGTGATACTAACCAACCAAGTGACCTAACAAAACATTCATGAGTAAAGGGCTCCAATTCTGAAAAGACCTCAGTGTATGTTGTGAACTCATGCCATGTGGCATTTCTCTTATAGATGAGTGCATGATGCTTAGTAATAGGAAGGTTTGCTATTGAAAAGCAATTCAGACAAGTGGTGGTGGATAGACTTCTGTTTCAGAAGTAGCTGGACTTCTGTAGCTCAGGCAGGATAATTCCAGGTGGATAAAAAAGGGACTCCAAAAGTTTTCCTTCATTTATAGATATTACATATTGAGTGTTAATGTTTAGGGTTTAGAATCAGTAAAGAACTATACTTTTTAACCAAACCATAGTCTCTAATGTCTTGATTGCTATAGTTTCTAATACTGGGACACAAGTTATGCTCTCATTAACAGACATGTATGGGGTCTTCTAGGTCAGCTCTTTATCTGCTAAGATTTGCAATGTGTCTTTAAAGAAAATTTAGTTTTATAGGGAAGATAGACTATCAAACAGCTAAAAATAATAGAGCAGAATAAAGAGCTGAAGACATACAAACGAGGGGGCCATTTTATTGAATTGAGGGACTTGTGTGGCCTCAAAGGATGAATACAAGTTTTCTAAATAGGCAGGAATGGGAAAGCATTTCTGATAGAGCACAGAGGCAAAAGGTCTGGTGGCAGCAAAGTGCAAGGTATGTCTATCCATATCCAAGGACCGTGATGGGAAAAGTAGCAGTGGGGAGGATTAGAGTTAACTGGAGAAAGTGAATATGGTAAGAGTGGCCAAGGATGAGGCTGAAACAATGGGTTAGATCAGTGTGTGCTGAGAGTAAAGGAAGTAGAGGCAGTGTTGGAGTGTGGAGGAGAAAGAATGTGGAACAATCTCTCTATTGACTTTGGGAAATCCTATTTATTCTCATCAGTTCTTCCCTGACCTAGCTGCTACCCAGGAAAAATGAAGCCCTTTCTTTCTTTCTTTCCTCCCCATGTGTTTATGTTAAAAAAATTTTTTTATCAAGATATAATTTACATATAACATTATATTAGTTTCAGCTGTACAGCATCATAATTTGATAGTTGTAATAATTGCAAAATAGTCACCACAGTAAGTGTAGTTGACATCTGGCACCGTATAGAGTTCTAAAAATATTTTGTGTGTGATGAGAACTTTTAAGACTTACTTTCTAAGGAAGTAGCATGGCCGAGTGGTCTAAGATTTACTTTCTTAGCAACTTTCCAATATGCCCCACAATATTATAATATTATCTCTAGTCACCATACTGTACATTACATCCCCATGTCTTATGTATTTTATAAGTGGATGTTATTTTTGCAGCCTTTGCGCCCCACCTCTAGCAACCATCAATCTGTTCTCTGTATCTATGAGCTTGGGTGTTTTATTTCTGTTTGCTTGTTTTAGGTTTTGTTTTTAGATCTCACATATAAGTGAGATCATATGGTATTTGCCTTTCTGTGTCTCACTTATTCCACAGAATGCCCTCAAGTTTCATCCATGTTGTCACAAGTCAATATTTCATTCTCTTTTATGGCTGAATAATATTCTATTGTACATATTGCACAGTTTTTTAAATCCATTCATCTACTGATTGACACTTAGGAAGTTTCCATATCTTGGCTATTGTAAATAACACTGCAGTGACCATGGGATGCACATATTTTTTCTAGTTAGTCTTTTCTTACCATTTTTTTTTTTTTTTTTTTTTTTTTTTTTTTTTTTTTTTTTTTTTTTTTTTTTTTTTTTTTTTTTTTGTTGTTCCTATGGTTGGTTAGCCACTTATCCCATTGTTTCTTGGTTGGTTTAGAAGTTTACTGCTCTATGTAGGTTCTGAAACCTTTGGGGGAAGGGATTTTTGCCTGTTTAGGTTATTATTTTTAAAGATTTTATTTTTTTTATTGTTTGAGAGGAGAGAGAGAGAGAGAGAGAGAGAAGGGAGGGCCCAGAACAGTCTTCATAGTTGTACATCATTAGTTATGACATAGTTTATTCCACACAGGTGGATGTGGGGCCTTGTGGGGTGGGAATCAGACTGGAGGCCTGCTGCATGGGAGGTGAGGACCCTTGCCACCATGCCATCTCGATGGTTACCAGTTGCATTGCAATTTAGCATACAGGTTTGCACAGGCTGGAGCCAGGTTTGGGGATCAAACCCCAGACCTCATGATTGCAAGGCAAGAACTTGACCACCAAGCTGTCCCAGCATCCCTGTTTACCGGTAGGTTATGTGGCTACATAACAGATGCCAAATAAATGTTTCTTAGGTTGGGTTATTCTGTAGATTGATATTTCAACTAAGGTATTTTTCACTTTTAAAATGATAAAGATTCTGTGATTCTAGATGTTAACATCTTCCACACTGTCCTAATTTTATTTTGTCTAAAAGGCAGAAATTATTATTTTTACTGAAGGACTTCTTTGGCACCATAGCTTGTTTGGCATGAATCATTTTTTTCTTAAATGTAATTTGTTTAAAATCAAAGTTCTTTGTCTAGGAGAGTGAAATGTTCACATTGTGAAACTCTAAAAATAACACACTGGAGTGATGATGCCAAAACAGTGGTTTCAATCAGAAATACTTTCTGAATCTAGCATCTAAATGAGAACTAATTACTGAATCAGATCACGGTTACTAGGCATTTATTGTTTTAAGACAATTAACAACAGTATTGAGAAACCTAAGTAATGAGATATTTTTAAAACCTTCCAGTTTTGTTCAGATTTCTAATGCATTGTGATGATCAAATGTTCTTCATATGCAAGTTGTAATATTAATGATTATATCTTATAATGAAGTTTTAATGAGGAATATCATTCTCATTCTCTTAGTGGATAGGAAGCTTCTCCCAAATCAGATTATACGTTGTTTTAGTTACGATTAATTTAGAAACAAGTACTCTTATTTTGCTGTGTAATTTACTAGATTTGCTGAGATCAAATTTACTGAGGTAGTTTTCTGTACATTTCTATGGAGAAGTACAAGATTGAATAAGCCTCAATTTCTCAAGCTTGATATGCAGATATGGGGTGAGGAAACTTCAGGAAACTCAATTTAACAGTCCTTGTTGGTCTGTAGCAAGGCTTGGTGGGATGACTTTCAGAAGCATTTTGATGTTGCCTGGTTCTCTCCTTGTTTCAACATTTGCTGTTTGTTTCATATATATGATATAAGGTCTTTAATAATAAACTGATCAGCATGTCATAATAATTTATGATCCCCTTAGTAACGTAATAATATACATTAGAGGTCATTTAAGTTCTAGATATAAACTATTAAATAACATAATGCTTTTTTTTCAACAGATGTGAATTATTAAGAAGAAAAATGGCCCAACGGAGCACTGTATTTCCTTCTTTTGTCACCAAGGAAAGGTATAATATATGGAAAATATGCATCTAAGGTATACTTTTTCTTTCCACCAATCCTGCTAGTGGGTGTGATTGTCCTTATAAATGAAGCCTAGCAGTTGTTACATTATCCAAGAATGATTTTGTTCAAGGGCAAGAGAAGTACTTTTTTGTCTTCCCCTATCCAGCTTCCAGTTTGTAGGATACTGCAGACCACTCAGTGACCATGGGAAGTGGAGATTTCAGTAGCCCTATAGTACAGCTGGACTTCTGGTCAACAGTAAAATTTAATTCTGGAGACTTGGGGTCTGATGTCTCTGCTAACCCTTTTAAATCAGAAGTTGCAGATTGGGTGCCCATAGGCTGATATTGGCTCATGGAAATACACTGTACATTGTTTGACCTGTGTCATTTTAAATACTTTTTAAATGAGTTGCAACACTTAAAAATCAAGTGATTCCATATGCAAGCCTGGATTTCCTGGCTCTTCTTGAAACATCAGATGATCTGGAAAAAGGGACCTGAAATTTCCAGATGGTCACTCATGGGCAGAGCATAACTGTAGCTCCCTTTAGTTGAGGAATTCCCTTTCCAGTTCTCCACAGTCCCCACCACTCCCTATTGTATCACAAGTGGTGTGCTTCACTCATTTGTGTTACCTGCCTGACCCTTGTACAGGCATTTCGGTTTGTAATCACTGCTTTAAGAGAGGGAGGGAGGAGAGCATGTCAGGATATTTTGTTAATAAGTTTGATCTTGATAACACAGCTCATACTGGGATGACAACACTTCAGTGTCTTGCTTTTGGAGGCCATGGAACCTGCTACCAAGAACACTTTACTCTCTGGGCACGATAGTTTCAAAATGCTGCCTGGCTCAGGAAGAAAAACTGGGGCAGAAATCCAGCCTCCATTCCATTTAGGTTGTAGGAATAAACAATTTGTGTTTTCTTCTCTGGGAACTCTTGAGTCTGTCTTTAAAATGCCGTTTTCCCTGATTCACAACCCTAGTAATGCGGCTCCTTTCCATAGGCGAGTGAGGACCATGCCCCGTCACAGCCAGTCCCTGACCATGGCTCCCTACTCCTCTGTAAGCCTAGTGGAGCAATTGGAAGACAGGATCCTCTGCCACGAGAAAACGACCGCTGCCCTGGTGGAGCATGCCTTCCGGATCAAAGATGACATCGTCAACAGTTTGCAGAAAATGCAAAACAAAGGGGGAGGTGACCGCTTGGCAAGGCTTTTCTTGGAGGAGCACATCAGGAACATAACTGCCATAGTGAAGCAACTGAATCGGGATATTGAGGTAAGGTGGGTGAGACCCAGGGGGCCGCATTCCTTTCTACAGACTTGCTCCAGGTCGGCAAGTCCAGGTGGGGACGTTGGCAAGACCCATCTCCACCGCCCAGGCTGTAAGGCCTTCAGACCAAAGCTGTGTCTGTCTGGTCTATTTGTAATGATCACCAAGGAAACAAATATCCCAGTTATATTTGTTCCAGTATTTGATAGCAGTTACTGTCAGTGTTATTGATGATTGATCTAAATTTACCTCGCTGATTATTAAATCACTTTGTTTTATTTGGCTCTCCGTGGAGAGAGAGAAGAACTAGTCAAATAGTTTCCCTGTAAAACCTTTCATATTGCTGAAGCAGCTATTAAATAAAATACTAGGTCAGCCTTTGCCCTTGAGATTAAGTGTTTCTAGGTCATGATGATTGTATACAATACAGTTTATTACTCAGACAATCTAGAGATTTGAATCGCTTCTCAGACTCTCCTTTTATTACATTGTCTCTGCAATGAGTCCAATAAAAGGCCAATAATGTCTATTTTTAGAATTTGTAAATTTGCTGCTATTTATTAAGCAATCACAGGAACCACACAGTTTAGTTCAGAAAGCATAAGATTATTTAGTGGGGGGGAGAAGCTGAGATGGCTCAGTGGGTTAAGTGCTCAGTTTGCAGCCCCGGAGCCCAAGGATTGAATCCCGGCCCCAACCCAGGCAGACCCACATGCTGAACTGGGGTGTGTCCCCAGTTCAGTTCGTGCCGGGACCTATGTGGGAGGCTCCTGGCCCAGTTCCTGCCCTGTGCAGCCCTGTGCCCACCTGTGGAGTTAAACTATATGGAAAACTTTCTCTCTGTCTCTCTCTGCCAGTTTCTCTCTCTGTCAAAAAAAAAAAAAAAATTAAAATAAAATTAAAAAATAAAAGATTACTTAGTGCCTAGGCTTCTATCCCTGAAAAATGTTAATATTCTTTACATGTAATTTTAAAATATATGAATAAAAAGTGTATGACTGTATTAAGGGAAGTCTTTGTTTCAAGTCATGGAAATTGTGTCTTAATTATGCTTAGGAAATTAAGCCTCATTTATTTTATTTTTTTTTTTGGTGTTATGTATGTATGTATTTTTTTAAAGATTTATTTATTTATTTATTTATTTGACAGAGAGAGAGGGAGACAGAGACAGAGAGAAGTGGGAGGGCCGAGAGCAGTCTCCGTAGTTGCACATCATTGGTTTTCTACATACCGTAGTTGCACTCCACAGGTGGGTGTGGGGCTGCACAGGACAGGAACCGGGCTGGGGGCCTCCTGCATGGAGCTTGCCCTGGTAAGAACTGAACTTGGGGCACACCCCAGTTCATCATATGGATGTGTGTGTGTGTGTATGTATATATATATATATATAAATTTTCACTTAGCGTATGCCTAAATGAGGTCCTCGTTTACCACATCGTTACCAACTTTCACTGTTCTTTGAGGTTCTCATGTATCTTTACTAAGGACAGAGATTAACCCAGGATTGTACCCTAATTGAAGTGCATTTGTCGTTAGGGTCCTAAAACTTCTGCTCTATACTTCTTGTATTTTTATTTTTTAAAGGACTATGTTTTTGTTATTAAGGGAATGTCGTGGATCTTTATTGCTTTGGAGACTGATGGTATTCATTCCAATTTCTTTTGGCCACAGCAATTTTATTTCCTTTTGGGATTTACCTTTGTTCCGTGGGATACAGACTGGATGGTCTGTTAATCAGGGTACCTTATCACCTTTTTAGCTAAAGAGGATTTGAGTTCAGAACTCAGGGCAGAGCACTGAGACTCTCTCTTCCTGGAACTTGAAACCTGAGCAGTGATCCTAGGCGTGGAAATGGCTGAGCCTCTGCCCTGCAGCGGCCATGCCTACAGGATACTGGTTGGTGGTTCCTGCTGCATGCATGGTTCCTAGGGAATGCCTGTTGTGTCCTTTTCCTGGTCTGCATCCCCAGCTGCCCTGTTGATTGTGTGCACCCTTCCCCTATATGCTTCCAATAAATTACATTTTCCTCTGCCCCACAGTTAGCCAGAGTCAGGTTCAATTGCCCGCAACCAATGAACTACGGGCATCAGAGGGGGCGTAGAAAATTTAAGAGATTGCCGTAGATCATTTACTTGTTTTTGGAAGGTGTGTGTCTGTATTTGGAATGATCTTTCCTGTTTTTATTTGAGTGCTAATGCAATTTTATCCCAGAGGCTGAATAACTTGCCAACCCCAAGTTGGCACCAAGTTATACATGTCAATTTTGAAAAGGGTTAGAGAGATAGATTAGGGGGGTGTAGCTCTGCCACACCCAAATCTAGAGAGGGAGATGATAGATAAAATCCAAGTGATTGGGGATAAATAATGATTCTCAAGTTTCCATCTCCTCAACCAATGACAAAGAAGTGTGCCATTAAAAAAATTACAGGGCAAGCCCGATGGCTCAGTGGGTCGAGCGCTCACTTTGCAGCGCCGGGGACCTGGGATCGAGTCCCAGCCCTGGCCCTTGCGGAACCATGTGCTGGGCTGGGAGCTCCCCCAGTTCAGTTCTCTCTCTGTCTCTGTATCTCTCTCTCTCTCTGTCAAAAATTAAAATAAAATAAATAAAAATATATTAAAAAAAAAATTACAAACACCCTTATGTTTTATCTCAGAAAATAGTGTGACCTCCCCATTCTTTCCATGCCCAGCATTTCCCTGTGGGTACCCAGCTGGGTTCACTGTGCTCTTGTGAATGGTTGACAGACTAGAGACTGGAGCTGATCTACTCCTGCATTACTTACTGTCCTCTGGTAAAAGTTGAGAGTAACTCTACCCTTAGAAAACCCTGGACTTAATTTTTTCTGTCAGTGTAAGAGATGATAGTGCTTTAGCTATAACTGTGGGGCATAATTTTGCCTTTGTAGTAGCTACGTACTAATCCAACAATCAGAACCATTTTAAATATCTAACTTCCAACTGCAGCTGAGTCCTCAATGCTGCTTAATAGTTCCTTCATCTAGGAAGCCCTTCCTGCCAGTTCCTTCTTTGCCTCTGTTCCCATTCCCTTAAAGTATCCTGAGCACCCAAGCACTTGCCACTGTAACAATAGCATTTACTGAATAGGATTGACATATTTCTTAAGGAGTCTGTTTTCTAGATTATGAGCTCTTCAAAAAGAAAGGGACTCATCTTTACGTTGTCCAGCACAATGTTTGGAGAAAAATGTCATGAATGCTCATTAAATGAATACATGCCCAATTCAGAGTGAAGCCAGTTGCAGATTTGCTGGTAACAAAAAGGACTAGAAGAGACCCTGAGGTCATCTATGCAAATTGCATTGTCTTCAGGGATTTGTCTGAGGTCTCAAGGCCAGTAAGTGGCGTTGCTGAAGCTACACCCAGATTGTTAAACTCTTAAGAGCATGCTCCTTTCACTTTTCTACTTTGCCTCTTGGAAATTCTTCTAGAAGCCTTCTCTTAGGCAATCAGCTACCAAATGTGACAGGCAGTGGTATTCAGCCATTCTTTGCTTCCTGCATATTTCTATGAATCCTTCAGGAAGAACTTTTTCATGAAATTAGGTAATTCTAGCTTTAGTTTCCACTGAGTTCTTCCCTGCTCCATCATGCCTTGAGTGCAAATTCATTGACCTGCTTAGCTAGGGTCATTAGCAAGCATACCTAAGAATCCAAACTCATTAATCATTTAGGCTTTTGCTAATTATTTTACTTTAAGATGGGTTTTTAACACAATTTTTCTCTGGTGTATTTAAGATGATTTTTTTTTCAAATAATTTACGATGCAGCATGTTTTAATTTTAATTCTGCTGTTTTTCAATCTGAAACACATTTTATGTAATGATTATTCTTGCCTGAACCAGCCAGCACTCTTTTCCATTTACGTATATTTTTACAGTATGCAGTTTTGCTAATGAAAAAATGATTTCCATTTTAGAGAAGAGAAACAGTAAAGTCTAACTCTGGTATAAGTTCTTACTTTGCATATATGAAAATTTATTTTTCTATGACTGATAATAACTGTATATCATTATACAGTAAGAGAAGGAAATTTGTAAACTTAATAGACTTTGACATAAAAAACTAATTATAATATGGTTATATATATATGAGCTTAAGCATGTTTAACCAAACATAACCAAAATCAGAATGCTTGATCAAACATCAGAATTGCCACATTATAGCCAAACTTTAAAAAAGAAATGAAATAATGGTATAGATTAAAAATATTAAAGTATTAAAAGGAAGTCTTTATAAGTAATATAAAATTGGGCAAAGGCAGTATTTGCATATTTAAAGCAAAGAGGTGTGAAGCTATTCAAATTGTTTTTAAATAATGTGAAAAGTGTATTATTTTGTCTGTAGATTCTTAATTTCTTCTGTAAATTGCCTGGTTTTAAAATTATTTTTATTATTGGCTTACACTTATTTTTCAGTTCACTCAATAAAACTTTACTGGGTAAAATTTGTTTTGAAAAATATATCTCTGCAGGTGATTTTGTATTGCAAAACTAAAACTGAAGCTATTCTCAACACATAAAGCTCATTCCAGGCTCCTGATAGAGCTAGTTGAATTGAGTTATGTTAGTACTACATCTTGGTAAATTTGCCTAGATAAGTGTTTCTGATTCTCTACCATGCAGCTCCAAAAACAATTATACACAGGAGCAAAAGTAAAATATATTGTCAAACCACTAGCCTATGTGATCCTCAAGAGCTAGAACTGGGCCTTAATTTTGCTATTTTTGGCACCTACAACAGTGTCTGGTACATAGTAGGAGCTTGATAAATGTTACATAATCAAAGGTTCCAGGGGCCTTGGTCCTTCCAGAACCCTGTAATTATTGCCCATATTCTATCAGCAGATTCCAGTGTCAAAACAGATAACTCTTGTGTACTATTACAGAGTAAATACTTGATAAGTGTTGAATGAAAGAATCTATTGTTTTAATACATTCCCATTTATTGTCTCTAATGGCAGTTTGCTTTGTGATGTAGAATATGTTATCAATTATTTATTCTTCAGAAACTTTCCACAAATTATTGTTGTCTTTATAAATTGAGAAGAGGTAATGTAGCCAACTGTGAGTTTCCCATGTCTAAATGATCTATACTGTCTTTAATTGAAACTCTGGTCAGTCCTTAAACTCAAGCCAAATCCTGGGGAGTTGTCCATGGCCCCTTTGTTGGTGGTAAGCTTTTCCAGTTTGAGGTCTTAGGGAAGTGGTTGGAATCCCCATGTCCCCTTGGAGTACCATGTCTTTGGGGAATCGGGCAGTGAGGTCAGCTACCTGGCTGACTAGAATCTGCAGACCTACTCCTGGTTTCCATGTGCTCAGTGTTCATTAGGTCCCATTAGCTTTGGGTGTTGGCATTGACCTAGTTGGGTTATGGGAAATTGTATCAAGCCCTCATCGAATTGACTAGATTATACATATAACATGCTAGTTTAATAATGTGTAAATGAGCTACTGAAGAGCTTTCAGAACTCACATGACGAATGCAGAGTTGGGCTTTATTAACATGTCAAAGCAGAGGTGTGGACAGACAGTGATGTTAATGTACAGTTGGAGAGACAGACAGGAGCTTGGTTCACTGTGCAGCTAGCACTGTCAGTGAGGAAAGAGGCTTGGCTACTGGACTTCATGTGTTTTACTTAACAAGGGACTTATGACCTGTAGCTCAATGATCTTGTCCCATTGGAACATCAGTAAATGGATTTTGGTGATTATCATCTGTATTAACCAGAGTTCTCCAGATAAACAGAACCAATAGGATATACTCATATGTATATGTGTATGTGAATATATATATGTATATATATATTATTATAAGATACTGGCTCACACGATGATTATGGAGACTGAAAAATCCTACCATCTGCTGTCTGCAAGCCAGAGACCCAGGAAAGCTGGTGGTGTAGTTCGAAGACCTAAGAGCCTGAGAACCAGAGAGCTGATAGTGTAGATCCCAGTCCAGATCTGAAGGCCTGAGAACCAGGAATGCTGAGGGTGGTCAACGTCCCAGCTTTGTCAGGCTGAAAGCGAATTCCACCTTCCTCCTCCTTTTTGTTCTGTTTGAGCCCTCAAGGGATTGGAAGATGCCTGCCCACATTGAGGAGGGCCATCATTTTACTCAGTTCACCAATTTAAATGCTAACCTCTTCTGGAAACATCCTTATAGATACACCTACAAATATTGTTTAAGCAGCTATCTGGGCATCCCATGGCCCAGTCAAGTTGACAGATAATTAAACATCACATTATCCAAGTTCATTTTGTTTTAACTGTACTCATTATACTTGACTTGTCACGTGGCGTGACTCTGGGGAGCGAAGACAGTGAATTGAATGGAATTTGAGTATTTGTTCAGTTTTGCTGACTGAGGTTTTGCAATGCATATTAACGAATTGGTGTTCTGGTTTCAGCACACTTGTCTCCCTACATTCTAGTTTGTTTGAGTCCATCTTTGTGGACCTCTAGGCACCAGCCAGCTATACTCATAGTTTCTGAACCTTCAATGTGGAAGACCGAATTCTGAAATGTGGAGCTAAATTAATTGACGGATTACTTAGCTACCTGCTGGGAGCCAGGCATTGTTGGAGACACTGGTACTAAGACATACAAGGACCCTGCCCTTACGCCTGCTGCACATTCTAGTGGGTTTTACGGGTGGTAAGTGCTAAGTAACCAAGGTAATTTCAGCCTAAGTCAAGAGCTACAATAAGATAAAATGATGGAGTATGATTGTGGGGCTATTTTGGGAAGGGTGGTGGGAGAGTAAGGTCACATGTGAACTAAGACTGAAATGACAGAAGGGGTCAGCCAAGCCAAAGTGGTGGTGTTGAGGGAGGAGACACACAGGGAACAGAACATTCCAGAGAAAGAGAACTGCTGGTTCCAAGGCCATAGCAGGAAGAAGTTTGGCTTGTTCAAAGAGCAGAACGAGGACCAGTGGGACCACATCATTAGCCTTGAAGGCAATGATGGGAAGTTAGGAGTTTGAAAATGGGAAGCCATTATTTAATTTTAAGCAAAGGAATTTAATTCTTTCAGACTCTTGCTGCCAGGGACATCGTTATGGATAAAACAGATAAAGACTCTTACCCTTGTGTTGCATATAGACTGATTTGTGTTTCAAAAATATCATTCTGACTATTGCCTAGAAAAAGGACTATAAAGGAGCAGGAATGGAGACAGGGAGACCGGTTAGGAGCTGCTATGCTGTTCAGGGTCTGGGTGAAGGCCGCTTGGATTAGGGGTGTCACTGTGGTGATGAAGAAAAGTGGATGGATTCTGGCTCTGTTTTGGAGGTAGAGCTGACAGGACTTCCTCCTTGTTGGAGGCGGAGAGACTTCTGTTTAGAACTGGGCAAGTTCAAGGGGCCCATTGAATGTCTAGTGGAAATGCCAAGAAGGTCATTTGCTATATGAGGCTGGAACTCTGGGGAGTTCTAAGTCCTCATGTGAAGATTAGAAAGCTATGTAGGGAGATGCTATCTTATGAGGCTCTGCCTTGTTGAAGTTGGGTTTTTTCTCCTGGTGATATTGGAGTTACTCATTCATTTTCAAATCCTCACCAATCTAGGAGCAGTTGGAGAAGGAGAAACACAGAAAAGCTGTTTCTTTCCCGGTCATTCCGAGGCAATGCTGGCCTGTCTGGGTGGGTGAGGCCTGGGACATGAGTCCTTATCACCTTTCCATAAATAACGTGACATAGTGCTGTGCGGCTCACAGGGAGGTGCCATGCCCTACTGTCTTTGAGAAGGGAGTCTCTTTAAGACGGGCCATATCTTAGAAAAAAATAATGAAGACTTGGGACATCACTTTTTCAAGGTGGCTGGCTTCTTCTGTTTTGTGTGAAATATATTATTGTATAAATTTAGGCCACACACTTAGCACCCTGTAGTCTTTCCTGCTGCAAATAAGCTCCCTGAAGGCAGGCCTAGAGCTCAACACATAATAGGGATGCAGAAAACAGTTTCTTGAATTGACAGTAATGGAGAGTTAATGATGTACTTAGAGTTGTAAGCTTTTTTAAGTAAACACATTATGATAGTTTATTCCAAAATGACAAATTAGGGAACATTACTGACTTAGGAGAGTAATTGATTTTCTAAGACTCTATCATAGAATTCCTTTATATAGTAAGCCCTCTAATGCCTTCGTTTTTCACATAATTTTTCAGTAATGTGAATATTAAGCTCAGGTATACTTGTAATTCTCTTTTGTATTATTCAGAAAAGTACTTCTAACACAACATATTATTTATCTGCATAAGATTTCTAAAAGTTTAAATGGGCTTTTCTTATTTCTAAACATTAAAACATACATGCACACAACATACACACATTTTTTTTTTTCTGGTTATAAAAGTAATGTGAACCCATTGTGGAAAATACAAAAAAGGTGGAATTAACCACACCCTCACGCTAGCGATAAAATGTTAATATTCTAGTGTTATTTTTCTATATATCTTATACACAGCTGAAATCATGCTGTGTATTTATTTTGTACCCTTTCTTATTTGCTTAATATTGTACATATTTTTCCTTGTTTTTAAAAGCCCTCCATGAACCTCTTACCAGTTATATAATAATGCACTGTGCAGATACCTTGTATAATACATGTATGTACATCACACTATGAAGACATTTCTGTGCATACATTTTTGTAATTTTTCTTATTATTTCCTATAAAATTAATTCTAAGAACTAGAGTTATTGGGTCAAAGGTTATGAACCTTATGAATATATCTTAATGGATCATGCTGTGGAAAAGTTGTCTCAGGAAGGACCTACAGGCATTTTTGATTTTTAATAGATATTTTAGTATTATAAATTAAAAACACTTGGCTCTTTAATAGATGAAAATGCTGTGGGTTTTTAAATTTAAATAGACATTATTTTTAGAGCAATCTCAGGTTCACAGCAGAATTGAGCAGAACGTGTCCCCACACAAAAACAGCCTTCGCCACTGTCAGCATGCACGCCACAGAGGTGCACTGTATGCCGATTTTCATTTCCTGTTTCTTTGCTTGCTAGAAAGGTTGAACTTTTCAAAAACTGTTGTTTAATTACTGTTTTTGTTCCTTGTTTGTGAATGGCTGTTCATTTTCTTTTTTTAGTGATGCTTTGATTGAAAACCCACTCAGATGAAATGATTGGTTAAAGCTTTGACAGTTTGATAGTATCTAATGCAGTACTTCTTCAGGAATGGTCTACAGACCATGCTGCATCTCTGGGCCCTTTTCCTGGCTTTGGTTTTCTGGGAGTAGAGACTGTGAATCTGTGTTTAACAAGCCATGTAGGGATCTTTTTCTGTACCCCAAAGATACCTGAGAACCCCTGGTCTTAAACGTTATTGTAAACAAAGGTTTGAAGCGTTACATAGAAAAAATATATATATAATACTTTCTATTAACTATAACTAATGAGTGTTAAAAGAGAGCTTCCTATTAAAAGAGAGCTCACACCAGTGCCTTTTCATCAGTGGGAGAGTGTCAGAACCAGATTAGTCAGCTCTACAGTTGTTTTACAACATTGTGTTGGGATGACTAACGTTTTGTCATTCACAGGTGATTGTAGCTGGTTTGCATTCTTCTTAATAGAGCAGGTTCATTCAGAAAAAAGCTAGAAACTATAGCAAAGAACAGATAGGTCTAACAGTTCCAAATTCCTTGAATTCCTTTGAAGTTTTTGTTCTTGTTTTTGTTTTTACTATCATTGTCACTCCATTATTGTGGCTCCAACCAGTTTTCCCTAAGGAAAACAGAATCCTCACATTCTTAATTTCTGCTTTTGACTCAGAAGTTTGAAGAGTCTAAGCAATGTATGTAAGTATGCTTCTTTTGCACGTATGTTATACTTAAAAATAGTTAAGAAAAGGGAGCATAAAAACAATTCATGCAAAACACTCATTGTTTAATAATGTTTTTCTGTTCATTTGCTTAATTGAACTGCAAATTTTCAGCATATCAGAAATCATGAAATTTCTAGAAATCAATAGTTACAAATAGATACACATGAATGTCTCCTTAAGAAGCCCCTAGATTGGCGCAGGAGGTAACTGGAAGGTGGTGACTTAGCATGTCTGCTTCCACTGTTCCCAGTTTCAGGGCCACCTTCCTGAACAGCTGGGCTAAGCAGGCAGGCAGGCCTGGGATCCAGCGGCAACCTAGCTTGGGAGAGCCTGGAAGTGAGTCATGCACACTGTGGATTAGGAGTCAGAGAGGGAAGGCCAGTCTCACTGCCTTGCAGCATGTGACTGAGCCAGTCTCCTGTCCTCACTGAGGAGGAGGTGGAGGTGAGGAGGGGCTGCAGAGGTTTGCTGTGTTCCCACTGCCTCCAGGCTGGGAGGGCTGTGGAGAGCTAGACACGGAGGGGCTTCCTCCTCACCTGGACACAAGCTCTGTGCTCTCACTGGCTGCATTTCCAGCTCACCCGCTTCTTCCACAGCACCCAGGGCCACCTCTGTAGTCTCACTCCAATGAGCAGAGAACAAAGAGAAACATCACACCTAAGGGGGGCCTAGCAGGCACAGGGAGGAAGTACAAGCACAGCCCTTAGAACGGCCCAAATGAAATAGAAAACAGGTGGACCTTGAATGAAAAATAAGTTAGGAATATTTTGATAAAATTTCTGAACTCTAAAGATGAAGAAAAAAATCTAATAAGCTTCTAGGTGCAAGGAGCCAGGGTATTTATAGAAGAAGAAGCATCAGACTTCCTGTCAGCCTTGACGTTCAGTGGGAGGAAAGGCCTTTAAGTCAAGCCTTCTATACCCTTTCAATTTATCACTCACCCTTCAGGGTGAAGGAACGATAATTATTGACATGGCAGGGATTCAGAGTCTTTCATTCAAGTGCCTGATCTGAGAAAAATGCTAGAGAAAAGACTAATCAAAACACAGTGAGTTGTCACAAAGACCCTAAGACAGGGGAAAACAAAAAGGATAAGCACAAAGGTAATCAATCAATCAGTGGTCCTTAAGAAAAGACCTACATCATTTCATGTAAGTGACTATCGAGAAATGCCTGGGACTAGGTCACAGAAGTGCTAGAAAAGAAAAGAAATTGATATAGAAGAGACATTGTACAGGCAGAATTCTAATGATAGCCCAACTAGAAGCACTGTGTTATTTTAGCCAAGCCTAGTCGAGGTGGGAAAGGGCAAGAGGAGAGAAAAATAAAATCCTTTCAAACAAGCCATCTGTGCTTGAAGGGTGAAGGAGGGTAGACATGAAGGTTGTCTGAATGTCACATGTGGAGAGAGGGGGCTGTGCAAGAACAGGGCCTGGCGTGGACATGTGTGTGCTTATGAATGTTGGGAAAAGGAAGGTGACCATTCATGGTGTAGTGGTGTCCCGGAACAGTCTCCAGTTAACAAGAGGAGGAAAGGCAATCAATGGTAGCCTGATCAAACCAGTCAAAATAAGGAAGAGGAGAAAGGAAACAATAACAAAAAGCAACATAAATTGTATTAGTAAATATAGTAAGATGAAGGGGCGAGTGAAAACACAAACATAATGGTGTAGTGTCATGATGGGAAGCAGTCTGTGGAGCCAGACTCTCTGGTTCAGATCCCAGCTCAGTCACTTCTTGACTGTGGATTTGGGCAAACTACTTAACTGCTTAGAGATTTCACCACCTGGCGAATAGGGATGATAACAGTACTTCCTTCACAGGGCATTGTGAGGATTAAGTGAGTTAACATACCTACAGCACTTAGAACAGAGCCTGGTGTACAATTAGATCAAACAGATGTCTGCTTTATTATTTATAAAGTGTAGTACCAATGTTAATGTAAAGTAAGGTGAAATGTAATATTAAAAGCTCTAAATTAGCTCAAGAAAGTTATTATATAATCGTTATGGCCACATAATAAATCTATGCATGCCAAATAAAATGGCAGCTAAATATGTGTTAAAAAGTATTAAAAATTTGAGAACTTGAAAATACTTTACAGTAGGAGAAGTCATAATACCTCTTTCACAGCTGGAGAGATTCAGCCGTGAAATAAAAATAAATAAGATCTAGGAAGAATGAATAATGGAATCAGCAAATTCAATCTAACAGTTTTGACCCTTTTGTTCCTTGAATAGGTTTTTTGCATGGAACATTTAAAAAAGCATGACTAGATAGGAGGGCGCTTGGGGGTTGGATGAGAAAGGTGAAAGGGATTAGAAAGTACAAATTGGTATTTACAAAATAATTATAGGGATGTAAAGTACAGTATGGGAAATATAGTCAATAATATTGTAATAACTATGTATAGTGCCAGGTGGGCTACTAGTTTTATTGAAGGGATCACTTTATAAATTATATAAATGTCTAACCACTATGCTGTACACCTGAAACTAATATAAAATAATATTTAATGCCAACTATAAAAAATAGTCATGAGGATATAAAGTACAGGACAGGAAATATAGTCAATAATATTGTTATAACTATGTACAGTGTCAGATGGGTAATGGACTTATTGGGGTTATCATTTGTACACCTGAAACTAATAAAAAAATTTTTTTAATGAATTATGTGCCACAAGGCAAACCTTAATACATTTAAAGCATTAAATATATTACCAACCATATTTTTAATCATAATGCATTACAATTAAAAATAAATAGTAAAAATGATGGAAAAACATTAAACTGCTTGAAAATGAAGAAACAACTCTAAGTAATCCTTGGATCAAACAGGAATTCAAAACTGAAATTAAAACAAAAAGAAAACATGGCACACCCAACCTATGGACACAGTAAATACTATACTTAAAAAAGAAAAAGTCTTCATTATTAAGGAAGAAATAGTAAAAATAAAGGAACTTAGTTCTTATGCTTTAAAATTACAAAAAACAAAAACAAAAACAAAAAGGGTAAAACAGTATTTAAGCTGACATCAAGCAAATAGAAAAATTGTTTTAAAAATAGTTGAAAAGGAAAGGCCACAAGAAACCGAAAGCTTTTTCTTTGAAAAGAAGGAGAAGGTGGCTGTGATGAGGGGGAGTGTGAAGGACAGAACACAGCAGAGGAAGGGGGGTGGGGAGGACAAGATGTGCCAACGAATAAGGAAATGTTCAAAAGAAACATCCAATGTATCCTTTTGCTTTTGAGGGGTTTCCTGCTACCTCAGACTCAGGTTTTCTAGTCTGTCTGTCTGTCTGTCCGTCATAGTGCTTCTTTCCTGTTTTTGGCAGGCAGCACTTTAGAGTTCTGGAGCCAGGCCATTAGGTCATTCCTGACTAGCCACGTACTACCTGTGTGACTTTGGACATATCATTTCAGCTGTTTGTGCCTCACTTCCTGGTCAGTAACATGAGGATCCTGAGTACCTCCCTCACAGGGGTCCTGTCAAAGCTCCTACTACATGCTCAGTAAACCCCAGGGACATCCTTCTCATCTCAGTCATTTCTTTGAAGATTTCCCAGGATGGATGCTCCACGAGGTCTTGTTTTTATGTTGGGTCACTTACTCTTCAGGCAGTTCGGTTTTCATTTCATGGCTTTTCTATGAGATACCATTCTGCCATTCCAGTATAAATAGTGTTTGTGGATAAATAGTAGAAAGAAGATGGGCATTTGCTGTATTTGCTGTGTACTAGGCATTGTGCTAAGTGATTTATGTGCATTTACTACTCAGAGTGACTTTAGAATATAATTACCATCCCTATTAACAGATGAGGAAAAGGATGCTCAGGAAGTTTATACATTTGCCCAGAATCACACAGTAGGAGGGATCACAATTTGGACTTTTTTGTCTGATGACCCTCTTTTCTCCTTGTTCTTGATTTGTTACTTCCTAATAAATATAGGGATTGTTCACTTAAAACAGTGACACTCAAAAAATGGTCTGGGAGTGGTGGGAAGAGCTTTGAACTACATGCCAAGAGTGTAGGGTCCTCAACTGCGCTTTGCCTCTTCCTGCAGCTGGGCCTCCATCAAGTCTCAGCGTTTTTATTGGTAAATGAAAGGACTCGGTGCAGATGTGATTGCTAATGTCTCCCTCTTTTCCTAACCCTCTGCTTCTCTGTATATATCAGGTGACTGTTAAGAAGGAGCTTCTTACAAAAAGAGTTAAACATTCTTACTTTTGCCAAGAGGATGAAATGGTTTTGTGGAATCGTGTAAATTCTCAAGCGGCTCCCTTGGGGTTTTTGTGTGTTGCCCAGGTACTGCAGGAGCAGATCCGTGCCCGGGACAATGTCAGTTATGGAACTAATTCTGCCTTAAAGACTCTGGAGATGCGTCAGCTCTCCGGTTTGGGAGATCTTCGAGGGAGAGTAGCAAGGTAGGTGGTCATTTGTTTGGGACTTGACTTCTCAAATGCTGGTTTTCATAAGCTTCATTTTAGTGGGGAATATATTCATGAAGCTCCAAAGCAAATTCCTTGCATTCTTCTCATACACCCCCCTCCTTTGCCCATAAAATCTAATGGTGGAAGTTAGACCTGTTTATGAGTAGGCTGTGATTTCTTGTGTGTCTGCAACGTGAGCTGTGTGCGTGGGAGGAAATGATGGGATTTCTCAGCTGACCTATGCCACTTGGTGGGGGTAAGATTATGTTCATTGAATCCAATAATACAGAGCTAGGCCTTATAATTTGCAAGTCTCTTAAAATTTCATTTTCTGATAATTCATTTTTTATTAAATTATTTTTCAGTTACAGTTGATATATACTATTATATTGGTTTCAGGTGTACAACATTTATATACCTTACGAAGTGATCACTAGCACCATACATAGTCATTATGATATTATTGACTATATTTTTATTTTATTTTCTGAATGTATTGGTCATTGATAGATTGAAAATTTTAAGAAGAGCTCTTTCACCTCAGATAGTAGGAAGAGTGCTATTCTAGTCCCTCACTCTTGAAATTTGCTGGGGACCCATGGCCTCTGTGTCACCTGGGAGCTTGTTAGGAATGCCAGCAGTCCCTAAAGTATGTACGGGCCTCTTCTGCCCTCTGCCGCTATTAAGAGTCAAGAACAAGTTTGCACAGGAGTTCTAGAGCTCATAGGCAGTTCACATCAGCCGCAGGTGGAGTTGAGAGTGGTCTCCAAAGGGTAGGAGTGGAAAAAAGGGACTCCCGGGATCCAAGCCTCTTTGGAGCAGTGAGCAGTACTATAGGGGATATTTGTGCAGACAACAGCTGAAGGTCCTTGCAAGTTGGACATGTGTTTGGGTCCGCTGGATGAGCATCAATCTAATAGCAGAGGGCTCCATGGATTGAATGGAGGCCCCAATGACCATTCTTCTGTGATTTTCCATTCTCGTGAGAGTGAACCTCAATCTCCTAAGTATGACCCTTGGGGACGGAAACCCTCTGACCTCCTCACCTCCATTTACCCTTGCACTGTACCTTTCAGTAGTGATCAGCTGCTTGCTATTCCTTTCATGAAGCATGCTCTCCTATCTTTATGCCTTTGCACACGCTGTCCTTATACCCAGCATGCCTTTCAGCTTCCAGGAAGTCTTTCCTGCTACCCCCACTCTCCTGAGCTCCCTAGCATTCTCTGTTCTATTGAATCTCTCTGTGGTCTTCACTGTTTTGGGTGGAGTACCATCTTTTATTTTTGTAGCTCAAGTGTCTAGAACAGTCTCTGGAAAACAGATAATAAATGTTTATTTGGATAAATGAATGATCTAGAAAAACCACAGTTAATAGGGTGGAAAAAATTTGAATCCTTTTTGTGGAGATCAGCTTAAAAGAAACCCCAGCTCTGTTCTATCTCGCAGAACACTGAAGAGTTAGAATTTCAGAGCTACAGGACAGAATAAGGACTTCAGGAGGACTTGGAGGATTTTGCTAGTCATTTTAGTTGCAGATGAAGATTAAGTGAGGCAATATGTCTAAGAGGCTTAGTGCAGTGTATGGGATGGAGTAAATATACAGCAAATGGAGATATTATTGTTATCTCAGGGGCAGCAGCAGTGAAATCACCCTCAGCAGTGAAATTATCCTGGTTCTAATTTCAAAATGGAGAAATTATTTTGAAATACTTTTAGTAGTTTTACATTTTTCTTCTGCAGTTTCTTATTAACTTCTCTATCCAGCTTGTTCGTTCTCTGTAACAAATACTTTTACTCTGAAACAATAAAAAAAAAATGTGTTGTGAGCACCGCATATTTTTGTTTTGTTTTGTGGCTGTATTTGTCATTTCCCCTTTAATGCTACTGAGACTTGATTGTTGAAATAAACTCATGTGAAATAAAAATTCTTTGGTAAAGTTTTGACCTTGCAGTGATTATATTATTGTACTGAAGGAGTGTGAATGGACTTTTGAAGTGATATTCTTAAATTACTAGGCTGCTATATTCTTTCAGATTTTATTTCATAGTGTTTTGGATCCATTAGTGATGCAATTGATGAGAAACAGGCCCTGATACCGCCCCCCATGGATCCAGCTCAGAGGACCAACGGCAAATTCCCCGTGGAAGTGAGAGATACCCTTTCCCCCCAACTAAGCATAGCACACCCTAAAAGGGACTTTCTCAGAGTTTCCCACTTCTTTTCAAGCAGACCTCAAAGACTTGAGCTTTCCTATTCTTACTAGAATATATTTTTTTAAAGATTTATTTTATTGTTTTTGACAGAGAGAGACAGAAAGAAGGCGGAGAGCCCAGAGCAGTCTCCATAGTGTACATCATCAGACTTTGACATAGTTTCATAGGTGGGTGGGGCTGCACAGGGCAAGAACTGTGCTGGGGGCCTTCTGCATGGGAGACACACCCCCATGAGCTGGGGGCTGAACCCAGGGCCTCCCTCATGGGAAAGTCACCCCAGCGAGAGCCAGACTGGGGGTCACACCCCAGTTCAGCATATGGGTCCATACGGGATGGGGCCGGGATTTGATTCTTGGACCCCAGGGCTGCAAGGTGAGCCCTTAACCCACTGAGCCATCCCAGCATCCCCCTTACTGGAATATTTGACCCATCATTTGGCCTGCCTGTCTTCATTTTTCCAAGATCCACTTTCTTCTATAAGATTGGTGGCATGGTGTCAGTGTCTTAGAGAATTATCTATATACTGAGAGACTTGCAGAAGTCTCCATGAGGTAAGCAAGTCCAGGTGCAAAGAAAAAATAGATAAACTGGACAGCATCAGATTAAAGATTTTTGGCTATTATAAGTAATGCTGTCATGAACATTTATGTACAAGTTTTTGTGTGGCCATATGTTTTCATTTCTCTTGGATATATATATATATATATATATATATACACACACACACACACCTAGGAGTTGAGTAAGATGGTAATTCTATTTTTAACCTTTTGAGAAACAACAGCCAGACTGTTTTCCAAAGTGGCTGCACCATTCTATGTTGCCAGCAGCAGTGTATGAGGACTTCAGTGTCTCCACATCCTCACCAACGCTTGTGTGTCTTTTTGATTATCGCCAACCTAGTGGATGTGAAGTGGCATCTTGTTGTGGTTTTGATTTGCATTTTCTTTAATAACTAATGTTGTTGAATATCATTTAATGTACTTACTGGTCATTTGTATCTCTTCTTTGAAGAAGTCTTTATTCAGATCCTTTGCCCATTTTTAAATAGGGTTATTTGTCTTTTTAATACTGAGTTGTAGGAGTTCTTTATATATTCCAGATGCAATTCTCTTATCAGATATCTGATTTGAAAAAACTTTTCCCCATTCTGTTTTCTTTTTTTTTTTTTTTTACTTTCCTAATTGGGTTCATTTGGTTAAAAAAAAAAAAAATTTCTGTCTCCTTACAGATATTCTCTATTGGAGGAAACATTGTCATTATAACTTCCTTTACTTTTAAAAACATGCTTTCTTGATTTCTTTGATCATCCTGTATTTATAATAGCTGCCTTCAGTCTTTTAAATCTTTTAAATCTGACGTCTGTGCTCTCTCACAGTTAGCTTCTTTTGCCTGCTTTCCCCGCCCGTGTATAGTTAATATCTTCCTGTTTCTTTGCATTCCTCAAAATTTTCGTTAGTAACTGGACATTTTAGGTAATGTATTGTTGCAATTCTGGATACTGACACATACCCCTGGGCATGTGTTTGTTGTCATTGGTATGTTTGATGACTTGGTTGGACTATTTTAATGATGTCTATTTCTCCTGCAATATGCAGCCTCTGATGTCACTCCTGAGAGGGCACCGTCACTTATAAAGATAATGGTTTAGCAAGGCTCTCTTTGTCTCTCTCCCTGAACTTTTATTAAGCGATTTGTCTCTGTTGGTATTACACCCAAATCTTAGGCTCCACTAGTTACTGGCAGATTGCTCTACTGTTTTTGACAATGCCTTGGAACATAAATTGCTTTATGGTCTAATTCAATTAAAATATTACCAGCATTTAAGGGCTTAATGATGTATATATACAATAGATGTGTGTGTGTGCATATATATGTGTGTGTATATGATGTATATGTATATGGAAGATGAGTAACAATGTTTTAAAGGTCATTGCTTTTGGTGTGCTATGCCACAATGTCATAGACTGTAAGTTTTGCTTAAACATGTTGCCCAAGTCATACCTGTTGCTAGACGTTTGGGATTCTGTTGGATTTTTTTTTTTTTTTTTTTTTTTTTTTTTTTTTTTTTTTTTTTTTTTTTTTTTTTTTTTTTTTTTTTTTTTTTTTTTTTTTTTTTTTTTTTTTTTTTTTTTTTTTTTTTTTTTTTTTTTTTTTTTTTTTTTATCTTTTCACATTTATAGAGAGAAATTATCTTTTTGTCTTCAGTGGATATTTATTTCTATTTTACTTTTGACAGATAGAGAGAGAGACAGAGACAGAGACAGTTAGAGAACCGAACTGTGGGAACTCCCCAGTTCAGCATGTGGGTCCTGCCTGGGCCGGAGCCAGGATTCGATCCCCGGT
>PVKE010024175.1:0-24012 GCA_004027555.1 Craseonycteris thonglongyai | reverse complement strand
TTAAATGTTACTAAGATGTCAATTATCTTACAGATCAGAAAATATTTTTAAAAATTGGCAAAATAGGGGAAGCCGGGATGGCTCAGTGGGTTAGGTGCTCACTTTGCAATCCTGGGGACCAAGGATCGAATCCCGGTCCCAGCCCTTGCAGACCCATATGCTGAACTGGGGAGTGCCCCCAGTTCAGTTCTCACCAGGGTGAGACTCCGGCCCAGTTCCTGCCCTGTGCAGCCCCGTGCCCACCTGTGGAATGAAACTATGTGGAAAAACCAACGATGTACAACTATGGAGACTGTTCTGGGTCCTCCCCCTTCTCTCTGGCTCTGTCTCTGTATCTCTCTCTCTGTCAGAAAACAAACAAACAAACAATAAAATTGTAAATCTTTAAAATGGTACATCTGGTCAGCATACTTACATGCAGAATCTAAAGAACAGAGTAAACAAACAAACAAAACATAAATAAGCTCACAGATACAAAAAACAGACTGATGGTTGCTAGATGGGGGTTAAGGGAGTGGGTGAGAAACGTACAGGAAGTACCAATTGGTAGTTACAAATAATCATGGGGGTGTGAAATACAAGAACAGATAGTATGGGAAATATAGTTAATAATATGAACTATGTATAGTGTCAGATGGGTGCTAGATTTAGTATGGGATCACTTCACAAATTATATAAACACCTAACCACTATGCTGTATACCTGAAACTAGTATAAAATAATATTGAGTACCAACTATAATTTTAAAAATATATAGTCATAGAATGCAATGTACAGTATAGGCAATATAGTCAATGGTATTGTGATAGCTATGTATAGTGTCAGATGAGTAGTAGACTAGGTGGGGTTATCACTTTGTATAATGTGTAAATGTCTAATCATTATATTGTTTTTGTACACCTGAAACTAATAATTAAAATCACATCAACTGAAAATGATGATAATTCTACCTTCTTTTCAATTCTCACAAAATAACTGTTTGCTATTTACCCAGCAGTTTGTAGTAATCTGCTATAGCAGCAAGACTGACTAAGACATACTTGAATTTTCTCCCACTACAATGGAAGAAAATGTTTAGTGCAGGATCATAATTCCTAGTCTGCATCGAAGGGAACTGAGAGCTGCAGCCACCTTCACTGTTAGAAGTAGGAGCAGCAGTGTCTTAATAAGTCCGCATTCCAAAATCAACTCTCCCAGAACTTTGACTTGTTTGTCTGTATTGTTTAGATCTCAGGAATTTCTAAGTCTTCTATCCCATTCTCTACTGTGATTCTCAACAACCAGCTTCCTCACCCTCAACCAATCTTCCATAGGGAAAGTGAGAGGAAATCCCCTAACTATATTCAAAAGAAAGAAGCATGAAAATTAGGAGGGACATACTACAATGGCACAAAAGACAAAGCATACCCATTTAAATCCAAGTTAGTATTTAAGAATACCAGCCCTGTACATGTAGGGAGAGACTACGCCCTACAAACACACACACACACACACACACACACACACACACACACACGCACAGCTCATTAACTCGGCCCCTGTTTGGCAGGACACCTCAAACATGACACCCAAAGGTCCACAGGTCATGAAAGTGGGCAGCACTATCATGAAACAGGACGAGCACTCCTGTTCCTTGTGCCCTGGGAGGCACAAGAGCCATTTTCAGATGAGGTCTTCAGCTAACGTGCTATTTGACTATGGAAAATGGACATTTTGTGAGCATACGCAGGCAGTGTGCTTAGCATCAGGGACACATAAGTGTACAAGACAAGTCATGACCCTCACTAATGTAGAAAAGGTTTTGGGGCCAGATCTCATAAAAGGTGATTTTCTCTCACATTGAATAAAATCGTGTACCATGTTCATGGTAAACATCCAATCATACATTTTAAAGAAACTCAGGAGACTTTGGAAGACTCCTTATCATCATGCTACATGCAATCTGATAGGACCACCATCATCCAAATGAGTGAGCTTGTCCCCAATGTTCTATCACTGACTAGGATTTCTTTTTGGAGCTCAGTATCTGGACTTAGAGCCTTTTATTAAACACTGTCATAATGAGGATGCCAGGCTGGCTCAATGAGTTAAGCGCTTGCTTTGCAGCTGCAGGTTAGGAGATTGAGTCCCCTCCCAGTCCTGGTCCCGGTCCCAGCCCTGCCCGTTCGAATCCATATACCCATATGCTAAACTGGGGTGTGTGCTTTCCTTGTGAGAGGTCCCCAGTTCGGTTCCCTTTCCAGGCTTCCTTTCCATGCAGGAAGCCCCCGGCCTGGTTCCCGCCTTGCGTGGCCCCACATCCACCTGTGTGGAATGAAACTGTCAAAAACTGTTGTACAACTGTGGAGACCGCTCTGGGCCCTCCCCCTTCTCTCTTTCTCTGTCTCTGTCTCTCTCGCTTTCTCTGTCAAACAATAAAAATAAATCTTAAACATATATATGTGTGTGTGTGCGTGTGTGTGTGTGTATATATAATATTTCCTGTCATAATGCACACTTAGGTTTCACACGGTGTAACATTACCCTAATCTGGAGCCTTTGACATGAATCACTTTGTCTTAGGAATGTCAGGTAAAACTTTCCTTTGATGAGAAACTTCCATTTTACTATTACTGCAAATTCTCTTGATCTGTCTCTTTTCCCAGCTGACTTGGCCACTAATTACTGCGACACTCCCTCAGTATCACATGCTTTACTCTTCCAGCCAATGCTTCTGTCTTGAGACTCCTTGATCTGCTGTGCACTTAATGCCCCTCCCCTGGAATTCAGTACAAGTCCCCTCATAAGGCATGCATGGAAATAAGTGAGAATAGAGCTGTTCTTTATGTTTATCCTCTCACAGGATATTGACCTCAGCCTGTGAATCAAAACAAACATTTTATTGTTTTGGTTTTTTCTGCCCATCATATTACCTTCAGCCCATTTCTTTTCTGAAATAACAACAGTCTTTTCATTTGGTCCTGTTAACTCTTGGCTAGAAATGCAAATTTTTCTATGGGATTGATGTTTTGAGTGTAAATCTGAAGTTTTGCCTGACAGAAATAAACAAAATGATGGAAATGGGTGCTTTGGTTGTCACAGTAGGGACTCCTATCAGGCCATCAGCTTTCTTGTCTCAAATGTGTGATTTGACTGAAAAACCAAGGTAATTGAAAGGTGTACATATACCTCTGGTTTCTCAGATAGTAACAGAAATTGCCTCCTACTGTGGTTGCTCAGTGTTTTGAAAGAGAAACAAGTTATTCCATTTTCAGCACAAGTATTGAATACACTTTAACCAGTACGTAAGTAAGAAAATTCTTTGTGAACTGGTCAGTAGTAGTATTGTGGCTGCTCAGGTCTGGGAATCCAATATTAAGAATGGTTCAGTCTTTCTCTCTCTCCTGCTTTTCTTTTCATTTCTATTCTTTTCTCTTGCCTCTCCTCCTCCTGTCTCCTATCTCAGAAAGAGAAAGAATAGTAGATATACTTGAACACTTAGTTCATCTTATATCCAGAGTATGTAGCATCTTAATTATTTTCAAGTGTATGGAAATCAACTCCACTAGCTATTATGCTTGTCCTAAAAATGATCCAAATACTTATGGAGGTTAGGGTGTTTGTGAGTGCAAGAAACTTTGGTAGTTATAGAAAAAAATATAAGATAAATGATAAAGTGTGGGGTACAAAAATTGTTTAAAGATTTATTTTTATTGTTTTTGACAGACAGAGAGAAGGGTGAGGGCCCAGAGCAGTCTCCACAGTTGCGTATTATTCGTTTTCTACATAAGTTCATTCTGTGGGTGGGCATGGGGCTGCACAGGGAAGGGACTGGGCCAGGAGCCTTCCTCATGGGAGGCACGCCCCGGTGAGAACTGAACAGGGGCACACCCGAGTTCAGCACATGGGTCCACATGGTCTGAGGCCAGCACTCGATCCTCAGACCCCGGGGCTGCAAGATGAGTGCTCAACCCACTGAGCCATCACAACATCCCCCCAAATTTTTGATTAATGCACATATTCATCTTAAACAAAAGGAAAAGTGATTAATAATTTATGTTTGGGCATGTAATAAACTGTATCAGGGAATGCTAGGTAGACCAGCTGCCCATCACCTGCAGTTCTGAGCAACTACTTAACAACAGGACAAGTTTGCAATTCCCACACAAAGCTGAGATTAGCTGTGACCTGCCCAGCAGCGAGGGGGAGTCCTCAATCAAATTAGCCAGTTACCTAGTTGATTGGCAACTCAGAGTTCCAGGGGTCATTTGTCAGATGTTCCTGCTTGTCCCCTGCAACTCCACCATACCCCACCTGAATACCAAGAACTTTCTATGAAGAAGATTGCAGGTGCCCAGGATTAGTGGGGTCGGGGGAGCTTACATGCAGAGCCATTTGGATGGGGCTCGCTGACTCTCAGGGTATTGGTATGCAGCACTTCCGTTGATCAATTATTAAGAAATGTGTGGAGTGTCATGGGAGAGCACTTTCCAATGAAATTAGATTATCTTGCAAAGCAGCTTTTCTGCTCAGGTGACTTGCAGTGTCCACCTAAATTGTGAGCGATAAAAATAGTCTGTAGGATTTGGCTTGGCTCCTGTGAACCTCTCTGAAGCTAATGGTTAATGCAACAACTAACCTTTTCCCCTCTTCTGTCTGCCTACCCCAGATCCAAATGGCTTTAATCTCAGTACTTCCTGCCTTCTCTGACCCTTACCCGGTGTGTAAGGCAGAGGGAAGGGCAGGCAAGAATATTCTAATCCTCCCTCCATTCTCTTTGCTGTCAATTTTCACGACATAAATAGGCCTTCTAGTTTTCCTCAAAGCTCTCTCTTTACTATTCAAAAACTTATTTTAGATGTTGCAAACATTTTTAAAGATATAATGTTGCAAGTTACTTTCTCCTTGCAGAACTGATACAAGAGACCCAATTTTCTCATGGACAATTGTGAATGTCTTGTCTAATTAGAGAAAAGGTCAAGTACAAGAATAAAAAAAGAAACAAAATTTAGTATATTTCAGGACAGCATGTCTCTACAACCTCATTCAATGCTCCTCTCCTTCTCCACCAACTAGTCATTAACCCCTTACTTTTCTTTCACTAACTGTGTGAAACTTCTTTCTCAAACCCTAGTTGTCAAATCTGCTATTTCATTTTTTCCAGACCTTTTTCTCCTGTCGCATTTGGTAATGCTGACAATATCCTCTGCATTAGTTGAAAGGAGGGTGGTGGTACATAGGAAATAGGCATCTAACTCCATAATAACTTAAGATGTGGAAAATTATTGGAAGGATACTGATTTATCAACTCCCAAATACATTACTTGTTCAGCTATTTGTTTGGAAATCTGTACCTGGGTCTGGTATTTTCAAATCTATCCCTCCACCCAGGGCAGAAATTAACTCATAATAACCTCTAACAAATGCAGTTAGTCTCAGTTAAACATTTCTAAGTATTATTGTTTTTAATTAACTTAAGCCTGCCTCCTTGTATCTTTCACATTTTATATCTGAATCTTCTTCACTCAAGGGACAATTTGGTATGTAAAGCAGGATGTGGATCATACTTGAATTTCAGGTAAGAACACATTGGAGCAGGCATTGTGGAAAATGGTATGGAAGTTCCTCAAAAATATTACTGGGGGCAGCTGGTATGGCTCAGCAGGTTAAGCACTCGCTTTGCAGCCCCGAAGCCCGAGGATCAAATCCCGGCTCCAGCCCATGCGGACCAATATGCTGAACTGGGGTGTGTTCCCAGCTCAGTTCCAGGTCTATGAGGGAGGCTCCTGTCCCAGTTCCTGCCCAGCACAGCCCCGTGCCCACCTGTGGAGTGAAACTATATGGAAAACTAATGCTGTCAACTATGGAGACTGTTCTGGGTCCTCCCTCTTCTCTTTGTCAAAAAACAATAAAAATAAATCTTAAAAAAACAAACAAACTGATGATGTACAACTATGGACACTGCTCTGGGCCCTCCTCCCTCTCTCTATCTTTCTCTGTCTCTGTCAAAACAATAAAATAAACCTTAAAAAAATATTATTGGGGAAACTGGGATGGCTCAGTGGGTTAAGCACTTGCTTTGCAGCCCCAGGGACTGAGGATCAAATCCTGCCCGGCCCTGGCCCATGCAGACCCATGTGCTGAATTGGGGTGTGCTTCCCACATGGGAGGCCTCCAGTTCAGTTCTCACTCCCCTTTTGGCCCCTGGCTCAGGGAGGCATGCCCCCCATGCAAAAGGCCCTCAGCCCAGGTCTTGCACTGCATGATCCCCACCCACCTGCATGGAACAAAATCGAAAATTTATGACATACAGCTGTGGAGACTGCTCTGGGCCCTCCCACTTCTCTGTGTCTCTGTCTGTCTCTCTATCTCTGTCAAAAACAATAAAATAAACCTTTAAAAAATATATTATTAATTAAACTACTATATGTTGCAGCAACCCTACTTCTGGGTATTCAACCAAAGGAATTGATATTAGGACCTTGAAGAGATTTCTGCACTCCCACGATCATTACAGTCCCATTCACAATAGCCACAATAAGGAGATAACCTGTGTCCACAGGAAAATGGATGAAGAAAACGTGGTATAGAGACATAGATGTACAATCGTATGCTATGCAGCCTTAAAGAAAGGAGAGAATCTTACCATTTATGACAATATAGATAGACCTGGAAGACATTATGCTAAGGGTAATAAGCCAGACAATGAGATAAATGCTATATGATCTCACTTATAAGTGGAATCTAAAATAGTCAAATTTATAGAAGCAAAGATTAGAATTGTGGTTGCCAGGAGCTAAGGAGAGGGTTAACTGGAGAGATTATGGTCGAAGTCTACCAAGTTTCAGTTATGTGAGATGAACAAGTTCTAGGGATCCACTATACAGTGTACCTGTAGCTGAGTGCTCAGTGCCTATAGCTAACAGTACTGTAATGTATACTCAACTTTTTTTTTCTCTATTATATTCCATTCTTTTTCGTTTGTTTTGTTTTTCTGTTAAATTTATTGGGGTGATGTTAATTGATAGCAATTACATAGTTTCCAGCTGTACAATTCTACATTACATTGTCTACACATCCCATTATGTGCACACCACCCAGAATCAGCTCACTTTCCATCACCGTATGTTTGATTCCCCCTCCCTACTATACTCAACTTTTTATAAGGAGAAAGATCTTCTATTGTGTTGTTCTTACAATATTAATAATAATAAAGGGAGTGGGAGGAAACTTTTGGAAATGGCGGATATGTTTTATATGTTACTTATATATAGCTTTTTATACGTCAATCATACCTCAATAAAGTAGTTTAAAAATAAAAAGTATATTTAAAAAAGCACATCAGCCAATCTTTAAAATTAAATAAATCAAAAAATTTCAAAGATAGTATCATTAATGAGGATTTTAATCATTGTCATTTTGACTACAGTTTTGTTGAAATGTACTTATCAGTATCAGAAAAATACAAAGATATTATCTGTATGTAAAAGCACATTTTACATTCCATTTAAGCCCATTCATTTCATCTACCACAGCTTTTTTTTTTTCATTTTGATAAAGAATGAATAAGGAATAAATAGCACACCAATGCTTTAATTTGATCTATCTCTATAGTCCTCTGAAAAATCTAGGCATGTATTCACATTAAAAGAACTGTTCTCATAAACATAAATCATTCAATAGCTCAGGCACAAACTGATGCTTCCTGCAAAAGAAAAGGGGATGGGGTGGGGGATGGCAAATTGAAGGTCTTGTGTTGGACACATACTGAAAAAAAGCTCCACAGAGAAGACTGCATTGTATTTGTTCTCAGACAAGGCAGATGGTGCTTGTGACTAGGACATGATGAATTTGGCTCTAACAATTCAGTGTTTCAATCTCCTGACAAGATTAGGGATCCCTCCACAGGTGCTTGAGTCAATGGATAAAGCGTGAGATTGTCACTTGGGATAGAAAAATTGTATCTTTTTCTATTCAAGGTCCCCTTGGTATTCAGTTTCACTAAGGGAAGCCAACCTCTCTAATCTTTCTGTTTTCCTAATCAATTTGGAAAGTGTGTTCTGGCCCATGGGTGAAGTCAATCATAGTTCCAAGAATCAGAGGGCTGAACAGAGCATTCGAGTTTCTCTAGCCTAGTCTTCTAATTTTCCAATTCAAAAGTCAAGGTCCAGAGAAGCTAGCAATTTTTCCAAAAACATACAGGTGGCTCATGGAGACATACATGAAGATTCTTCATCCTGCCTGACATTTTAAAAAATTAAGAAGAAACAATATCTGGATTTAGGCTTGGGAGAACAAAGGGTCATGTCTATGCAGATGGCTGGGAGTTGAGGAAAGAAGTGGACCCCAGAGGAAAAGGAAAAGGGACGTGCCTCCATGCTGGAGAAGTTGTCTAGTGTGCTCAGTTATGTGATGTTTCACTCAACCACAGTGGGCTGCTGGATTCTGAGCCAGCCCAAAGGCATGTGGGAGCCTACTGAGCTCCCACCTCGCAGGGCCTTATGCTGGTGATGGAGACGCTCTGCCCTTGACACTGCAGGGCCCCAGCCTCGCACTCCGTCATTGTCCGCTCCTGGCCATTGGCTTCCACACAGATGCGAATCCCTTCCTCCTCACACTCCGATGCTGCTCTGCAGACACATCTGCTGCCCTGGGCTGGAAAAATAAGCAAGAGAGACTTAATGGCACATCATGGAGATGGGAGCATCAGGCACATTGCCTCCAAAGTCACTATGCAGTGATTAGAGAGCTATAGATGACTTTGCCTCGAGTGGTGGAATCAACAACCCCCTTGGAAAGCAATGGGACCAGAAAAGCAAGGGATTTTGCTCCACTCCGAATAAGCAGGTTTCGAGGCTGGCACCAGGTGTGCTATTGGTTGGACCATGTGGGGTGATTCTCTCAAATCAAAAGCTGTGCAGCTCTCTCTTGCTCCAAGCTGCTGTCCAGGTGAATCAGAACCTGAATGAGGCCTTTCAACCTCCAGACCAAATGATGAGATCTCAGCGAAGAGCCGAAGGGTCTAAAGAGCAAGTGTCAAACACAGAGAGAGGACCCCCCACACACACAAAAAAAGCAACTTGTGTTGAAAGAGGGCATGAAGCACAAAAGGCCTCATATCCCACAAAAACAAACCAGAAACGAGTTCTGGAAAATAGCACCATGTGCTCTAAAGTTTCAAGCCTAGAACATACCTGCCTGTGTCTCCAGAAGAAAAATAACAAGGTCAGTCAGCCAACCGTGGTGATCACCAAACCCAAAGTGATCCAGAAGTAGCTAGAGTTACGTACGTCGTTGTCTATGCTGCAAACCACAATGGGAGTGAGGGGAAAGGTACCCACTGGCTACAGGACAAAGAGGGGCGGACCTGAAGAGCTGGCAGAGAACTTACAGATCACACCGTCCAGCTCCCAAATTTACAGATGGGGAAACTAAGAACAGTAAGCTGGGTCCAGATCTTTCCCCTTGGTGGTAGAGCTGAAACCATGGGGGGTGGGCCATGCTGAAACTGTCAAGTTCATTGCAGGTGCTACTTGGGCACAGCACTAGCAAATATTGACTCACAACTCAAGAAAGTACCGGTAACTCCTCTTTCTCCTCTGATTCCTTCAGGAACAAAGTACTTGCCTAGTGCTGGTATGCTTTCAACATCTTCCTAGCACTTATGAACTCCCTTTATCTCAAAGAAACAGTATTCCTCAATCTCCCAGCATCAACTAGCTAGAATAGACAACCTTATTTTTGTTGATTATATGTATTTTGATAGTTTCCTAATATTTATGGCAAGTGAGACTGCCTTCTACGAAAGTGATAGTTTCTTTTTTAAAAAGTTACTTTTATATGAGTCTGTTGTTTTTAAATGATATAATATGGTTAATATAAGGACAGACAGGGCAAAAAAAATCATGAAGGTGGAATGATAATGACAGATTTGGGGAGGACATGTAGACCACCAGGTATGGGTTCTTGGCTAGCTAGGAACTCAACCAAACCTGCTCCCCAGAAAGGTAGTGGGGAGCACAGTTCACTCTCAGGCCTGTGTGAGTCATTCACATTATCAGGGTTCTGCTTTGATCTGCTGCTAAACTAGAGAACTACCTTTTTTAAACCCCAGCCCAGTTACTTTAGGATTCATATAGTTACAAATATGAAATTCCCCTTACCATCACATTTTCCCCAGAGAGGACACATGCCGCAAGCTTTCTCAGCTGAGGCGGGCAAAGCACAGCTCTCCCTTCCAAGAAGAGTGTAATTTTTACCCTGACAGTAAAGGGCATGCATCTTGCAAACCGTCAACGGCAGTATCCCTTTTCTTCTCTCATCCCGAGCACACACAGCCAAGGAGGATCTGAAACATATATATATATATATATTTTTTTTAATGACAACATTCTTTATAAGACTTCTGTTCCTAAACAGCTGAGTATGAGAAGTGAAGGGTCAGGCTCTGAGTTCAGTGCCTCACATGTTGTCACCTACAGCAAAAAGATGGAACAGAAACTCAAACCCCCTTCATTACTAAGGGCCACCCCCACTCCTCAGGTCTTCAAAATGAACCTATGTTGCTCTTTATTTGCTCACAGTTTTTACAAGCTTAGATATCCAGTTTCATCTGGAACAGATCAGATACAGCAAATTGGAGGAGAAGGCAAGGTCTATTAGGGACAGCTGGTGGATTGATGACAAGGTAGGACACAGAAAATACACAAAGATCAAAAACTCAGAGATTGTAGTCAGATGGGGCCGTTAACTATAGGAGAAATTAGCCCTCCCAGCCCGGCAGTCCTGAGAGTTCAGGGCCATTGCACAACATTGTTCAACAGTTGATGGCTGAATCCTCGAGGGAAGATGAAACTATTTTTCAATGCTATTTTTTAGTGTCTATGTTTACAAAATAGTTTAGAAAGATTTCCATAAAAGTTATTACATTTTTCTTCAGATTGCTGCTAAAATGGTGAGATAAGCTTTTTAAAAATGTTGCTAATAAAAAGAAACCCACATTTCTTTGTTTGTTGTAATAAAATCTTAGACAACAAAATATATTTGTATAGTAGATGAAGTCTATATTTACATATACATATATATATATATACATATATATATTTAGCTCTAATATTTTCTTCTCTGATCAAGAGTTAAATTTCTAGTAGTTATTTACAGAATAAAACAAAGCCTTACATCTCTTCTTTACCTGCTTATTTAAACTTTAGCTAGAACTACTCAGAACAGCTGACAGGCAGAGATTTTACAAGGCCACCTTGTTATCAGTATCTAATAGGAAAACTCATACCAGGTCTAACTGTTATAAACAACAGGCTGCAGACACACAAAATGAATTGGCAAAGTTGGAAAGAGGATGAAGGTTAACCCACATAAATAGTGATTAATAGAAAATAACAGCACAGTCAGAATATTCTGGGCCTGCTAAACTGGGGAGTGCCCCCCGTTCAGTTCTTACCGGGGTGAAGACCCCGGCCCAGTTTCTACCCTGTGCAGCCCTGCCCACCTGTGGAATGAAACTATATGGAAAAACCAATGATGTACAGCTGTGGAGACTGTTCGGGGCCCTTCCCCTTCTCTCTGTCTCTGTATCTCTCTCTTTCTCTCTATCTCTAGCTCTCTGTCAAAAAAAAAAGAATATTCTGGGCCAACCACCAATGCCATTTACACTATTTAGTAGGCTTATTCACACAAGAAATTGCTTTCAGTAAAATACCACTTACAATCAACATTACCTACCATAGGTGTTCATGGTGTTGGATGTGTACTTTGATGACAACAATAATTGAAAGCCAAGTGATTGGCCACTAAATCCGTGTTCTGATTTTTAAGCCTTAAGATAACAAATTGGGGAAGCCAGGATGGCTCAGCAGGTTGAGCACTTGTCTTGCAGCCCCGGGGTCCAAGGATCGTATCCTGGCCTTGCCTGTGCAGACCCAAGTGCTGAGGTGGTGGGGTGTGCTTCCCATGCAGGAGCCCTCCCGCCCAGCTCCCGCCCTGCGCAGCCCACCTGTGAAGTGAAACTATATTGAAAACTGATGATGTGCAACTATGGAGACTGCTCTGAGCCCTCCCACTTTTCTCTGTCTATCTCTCTCTCTTTCTATATCAAAAAACAATTTAAAAAATTAAAAATAAAAAAGATAACCAATAACTCCAGGGGCCTGGGTGTCTCCCACTTGCCTCTCCAGAGCCACTCTCCACTCTTCCCCAACCTGCCTGGGAGGCTGACACACAGGAACCACATCAATAGATTCCCTTGTCCTCTAGCTTTGGGTGCATTTGGTCAAAGGGAAGCACAGTTAGGAGACTGAAAAAAGGAAAGAGAGTACAGTTGGGGTGTTTATTCTCCAGTCTTACTCCTGAGGGATCTCTGAGGTTCCTAAAATGAGACTCAGCTCCTCCTCAGCTGCCATCTTCACATCTCCCTCTCTGTGTCCAGGTTTTCACAAATGCTCCTCTTTACACTCTGTGCTTGTGCACGAATATATACACAGGCACGTGTTCCAGGCAGACCGTCTCCTGGATGGTCTCCCATCCAGGAGCCCGCCCTGTGGCTGGCAGCGTCCTTTACCCGCACACTTCAGTCAGTAGTCCCACTTGTAAACCTCTTCTGTCCTAATGTAATTGTGCATTCTATATGCGACCAGGACCATGACAGACGTCCAGGAACTACTTCAGATATCCTCCCACAGTGGAGTGATTTTAAGGAGTGGCCATCTTACAGTGCAATCTAGAGGCACAAGCATGTCAAGAATCTGAGAAGTACCTGTTATTTTTGTTATTTTTTATTTTTTAAAGATTTATTTTATTATTTTTAACAGAGAGACAGAGAGAGACAGAGAGAAGGGGGAGGGCCCAGGACCGTCTCCATAGTGGTACATCAGTAGTTTCTGACATAGTTTCATTCCACACAGGTGGGCAGGGGGCCGCACAGGGCAGGAACCAGGCAGGGACCTACCTTATGGGAGGCACACACACACAAGCTGGGGGCTAAACGGGGGGTGTACCACATGGGAAACCTGCCCCAGCAAGAACCAAACTGGGGGCCACACCCCAGTTTAGCATATGGGTCCACACAGGCTAGGGCCAAGTTTCAATCCTTGGACCCCAGGGCTGCAAAGTAAGTGCTCAACCCGCTGAGTCATCCCAGCTTCCCCAGCTGTTATTTTTCCACTATTGGTATTGCTTTAAGAGAAATTTCAGTCCTAATTCTCTCAAGCTCTAAATCAATCTTCAGGTGACAGTTTTGTCATACTGCACCATTTTATATATAGAACACACAGTGCTCAAGTCGTCCTGCTTTTCTCTAGCCAGATTAGAACACTGCCTAATGATACAAATTGTCAGCCCCGGTGACTCAGGCAAATAACAGGCAGCAGATGGAACAGATTAAACGCGAAGATCCTTAACCCTTGGTAAGTAACACCTTTGATCTAACAGAGACTAGCACTAAGAAATGATTTCTTATTTATCTTGAATAAAATAAAACAGAAATAATCAAAGACAGAGCTTACCCACATTCGTAGGGTAATTTACAAACACATCTTGAATTCTGCACTTTCTCCCAGTGCTGACATTTAGGCACTGCCTGTGTTATAGGGGCATCTAAAAGAAAAGGAGGTGGGGGATGCAATCATTAGAAGCGTTTCTTAGTGGTGAACAACATATTACTTTTTTTAATTGTTAACTTTATCCGGGTGACATTGGTTGATAAAAATTACACAGGTTCCAAGTGTACAACTCTACATTACATTGTCTATGCATTGCATTATGTGCTCACCAGAGTCAGTTCTCCTTCCATCACCGTATATTTGATACCCCTCTCTCCTCTCCCACTCTCCGCTCCCCTTACCCTCAGGTAACCACTAAACTATTGACTATGTCCCTGTGTCTTTATTTCTTTGTTACTTTCAGTTTTATATTTCACCTATAAGTGAAGTCATATGGTTCTTGATTTGTTTCGGTCTGACTTATCTCCCTTAATATGATGATGTAAAGGTCCATACATATTGTCACAAATGGGTGTATTTCATCTTTTCTTATTGCTGAGTTCTATTTCATCATGTAAATTTAAACATTATTTTAATGGTTGAACTGAGCTATGTAATATTCTCCACTGCCACAAGTTTGTACAGTAAACAGATAAAGTTGTAAAGCATTTTATAAGAAATAAGGTGTTTCTAGGAGCATCCTACAAATAATTTCATTGGCCAGGGTAGCTACCACTTCTTGAGCATTCACTGTTAGCCATGTACTTTTTATATACTGTGATATTTACTCCTCCTTTAAAATGCTCATTTAAGAGATGAGGAAAGTAGGGGTCAGAAAAGTTAGAAAATTGGTACCAGTTTATCTATTTAACAAATAGGCCAAGCCAGGGGTTAAGTCATATATTTGTATGAATCAAGGCCAATAGAGCAGGCTGCCTTTCGTCAAGGTACTGGTGTCTATAAATTGTTGTGTGGACTGCATTTTGCCCACTGTGCCTACCATATGACAGAGAACAATAACATACCGGTAACTAGACCTCTACATGGAGAACTTCTCTGGTACCCCCAGGAGATCAATAATAACCTCTCACACGTAATGTTCAAGGGTCCACCTCTCAATAATTAGCAAATGTCTGGAGGTACTAATATTAACAAAATTCTTTCCATTGTTTTGTGTTTCCTACAAACTGATCAATAGTCAAGCATCATTCCAATTTTGAAGAAAAACACTTTGGTCCAACTTACAATAGCATAATTAGATTGCCATTGCCTTGGCTATACCTGGCTGCAATGAGAATAATCTACAACACCTTGCTGTTTTCACCTCCTGCCAGCTTCTCTACAATGGAATTCAGTAGCACATACTTTTGCATCATAAAACTACTTACCTGTTTGATAGATATATAAAGCAGTAAAGAAGAGCTGAAGAGCACGTTTTTATGCTGTAAGGAATACTTTCCCACTTTGGAAAACTCAGGAACTTCAGACATGACAGGAAAATCTCGTGAACAAGTCATAAACTTATAAAAATATCAGCAATGTGAGGTACCCTTCCCATGTCCAACAACATTTGTAACAAATACTCATACTTTTAACATTACCTTTTAAAACAGTATTATCCTAAATGCAATGTAGTATCTTGAATTGTACAGCCAATAGTTTAGTGGTTACCTGAGTATAAGGAAGCAGGGGGTTGGGGGAGTAGGAAGGGGCATCAAATATGTGGTGATGGAAAGAGAACTGACTCTGGGTGCTGAGCACTTAATGCATGGACAATGTAATATAGAATTGTACACTTGGAATCTATGTAATTTTTACCAACCAATCTCTCCCCAATAAATTTAACAACAAACAAATATATATATATTTTATAGTATATATATATATATATATATATATATATATATATAGTAGAAAAACTGATGATATATGAACACAGTCTGTAGTTTAATCAATAGTATTGTAAAAATGCTAATATCTTAGTTTTGACCAACTACATCATGTCAATTTATGTGAAATGTTAATAGGGTGAAAAGGTGGGTAAAAGGTATGTAGAAACTATTTTTGTAACTTTTCTAAAACCTAAAATTGTTGCAAAAAAAAAATATATATATATATATATATTTGGGGTTTTTTTTCCAAAATAAATATTTTTTAATAGTATTATCTAGATCAGTGCTCCTCAATAAAGGGCAATTTTGCCCACCAGGGACATTGGGTAATGTCTAGAGACATTTCTGGTTGTTTTGGTTGTCGCCACTGGAGAGGGACGTGGAGGTTGGGGGAAGGGGGGAGGGTGAACGGTTCTATTGATAGTCAGTGGGTAGAGACCAGGGATGATACTACACATATTGCAATGCATAGGACAGGCTCCCACAACAAAGAATTGCCAGGCCCAAAATTCCAGTAGCATTGGGGTTGAGAAAGCCTAATCCAAATGTACCTAAACTAAAGTTCAATGATAAAGCCACATAAATTAAGTGTGTATTATGATTAGAAGTTTATTTGCTAATTATCCATAAGGCTAAAATGTGAGGTTTTAAATGTTTTCTGAAAGTTACTATGCCTTCTTTGTGAAATGACACTTACAGAATTACCTAGACCCAAGACTTGTGCATTTAAGAAGAGCATGGCTTTGTTTTCTTCATACCTTGATTAGCAAAAAACACCCACTCTCTTAGGGCTCACCTAGAGTATGTACCTTTACTATTGTAAGACCAAATTACGTTCACATCAAGACTAAATACTGGTGGAGGGTAATGAGGGTTTGGTGTTTAGTAGGTAAAGAGCTTCAGTTTGAAATGATAAAAAAAGTTGTGGAGATGGATGGCAATGATGGCTGAACAATAATGGGGATGTACCTAATGCCACTGGACTATACACGCAAAAGTGGTTAAAATGGTAAATTTAAGGGATGCTGGAATAGCTCAACATGTTGAGGCTTGCTTTCTAACTGCAAGGTCTAGGGATTGAATCCCTGCCCTGGCCCCCGCAAACCAACATGCTGAACTGTAACACAACTCATAAGCACCAGGATGGTGGTGAAAGTTCTTGCCTCCCACGCAGGAGACCCCCAATTTGGTTCTTGCCATGCACAGCCCCATATCCACCTATGTGGAATGAAACTATGTCAAAAAACTAATGATGCACAACGATGGAGACTGTTCTAGGCCCCTTCCCCTCTTCTCTCTATCTCTCTCTGTCTCTCACCTTCTCTCAAACAATTAAAAAAAAATCTTTAAAAAATGATAAATCTACATTCTGTATGGTTTACCACAATAAAAAAGACTACTGATACAGTAGGTATTTTAAAACAGTAACTTGGAGGCTGAACAACCTGGAATTTTTTTTATAGGCTTATTTTAAGGGTAATTATTATTGTTATGCACATCTTCCAAAAAAATATATGGGTCTGAAAAACTGCCTTACTTAAAATTTTAATAGAATTTGCTACTGAGTGGGAGATATTTCATACCAAATTGTGCTATAAAACAACAGAAGCAAACGTTTTAGAAAGACAAGTATATAAAACATTTGGAATTAAAGAGCAGACTCATCAACTGTATATCACTTTCTTTAACTTTAGAATTACTGACACAGGTTCATTACTTCAAATGTCCCCCAAAAATTCATATGTATGCTTCAGTGTGTGTAGAAGATAAAACAGTTGTCTCTAATGTAGACGTTTGGCAGCTAAAACACACGTGGGCACAGGCGTGGCAGGCACTCTATTGCACATGATGTCCTCCTATTTTGTCATCTATGATTAGTTCACACCGTAGCCTATCTCTGCCACCAGTCACAGAGTGCTCCACACAGCCCACTCTTGTTAGGTGTGACCACCTTGTTCAACTAACAGTATCACTCATGGTATCTAGTACTTCATTCTCTCTGTAAAGGACACATTTCAGCACTGAATTAAAAGCCAGACCTTAGAGAAATAAGAAAACCATATAAAATAAAATGCAAGTGAATTTTTCATTTTTCCTGTTTTTAATTGTTACAAAAATATATTTTTCATTTATTAAAAAATGTAAACAAGGAAGAAAGAGGAAGTTACTTTCAAAACATGGTCCATCTTATTTTAATATCTCTAAAAAAAAATAGTTCAGCTTTCCAAACCTCTTCCTACCTTAAGTTCTTAAAAAAAAAATCTTTTTAATTCACCTGATGTTCAAAACACTCGACTTCTGGATTTCCACTATTAAGAACAATTTCACAAGCCACAATACTTTTCCTTCAAAGATTTCTGTTCTGTAGTATTAGATGTAAAAGCTTTAAAATTTTTTATTTCAAAAATACTAATAAATTTTCTGAGAGCCCAGAAATGAAACATACAAAATTTTATATAAATTATGATCTCAACTCTGTACTTAATAATAAAAGTATATTTTAAAAATCAGGAGAAAACCAGAAATTAGCTTATAAAAATCCTTTTTCTTGGCACCATAGAAGACACAAAACGAAACTTTGATAGAATTTCAAATAAAATTTAAGAATCACCAGGGCTATTTTTGCTTTTCTGTGCATTCGATGAGTCTGTCTGTGCCACGTAAAAAAATGGTCTGTTATCCAGTCCGTGTACTGATCTTCTTCTCATAAGCGGGCAGGGATGGAGAAAAAGACTTACGGTTACCATTCAGTGCCATAAAGGACTACCACAAAGACTCTCACTCACCTCAGTACAGGTGTCTTTGGACAAACCTGGGAGCCACTCACCTTTTTGCACACACTGGACACTCTTCATCTCAGGACGCCACTTAAGACTGGATCCACAGAGAAATGTTGAAGGACCTTGTAAGGACAGGCCACCCGAACAGGAAAGGGTCAGCTTCTCACCAACAGTGTAGGAAGGTTTGTGAGGAAGACTCTGTACGCCATCCTTCAGTACAGGTAGAACACAGGCAATTTCTAAAGATAAAAAAAGAAAAGAACACAAGAGTCATTGCTTTTGTAAACCATCTCTAAAAAAAGAAAATGAAAAAGGACAGTCTTGAATAGTGCTGATATAATTGCTCTGCATTTTCACAGCAGAGGACATTGAGGAAGCGGAGAGCTCACTCTAGAGTGCCCTAAAAGACATGGCCCACAGTGCCTGGCATGTAATTGACTACCAAATGACTGAAGACCAAACCAGTTTCCATGCTCCCATGCCTACCTCAAAGCAATGTGACAACTCAAAATGAATAAATTTCATACAGAGTCCTAAAGTCTAGCCTGTTGTCAAAACCAGACTTTTCACAGCTGCCACTTATCTCTCCGGTCTGGTTAAGTCCCACTAGAAATTTTACAAGCCTGTATTTACTTGCAAATCATTAGCATATATTCAATTAGTTATTTTATTTTCTGATTTTTTAAACAATAGATTTGAATCTTTCAACCATAAAAACGTTAAATATTATGATTTTGTTTCCCATCTCTAGTCTTTCTTGCTCGAATATATTCATTATCTCAAATCTACTTGAAAATACAAGAGAAAAATGAGAAGCATGTGCAATGTTATGAAAAGCAAGTCAGAATTCGCAATTTTAAAAATTCTGGCAATCTCTCATTGTGTTCTGCTACGGATACAAGAAGACACAAGTCACATACATAGTCTGTCTTCAAAAACCTAATAATCTAACATTAGAGTAAATGTTAGATTACTATCTGACCATGACACAATTATTTACTTCACCATCATGCTCCCACAAACACAAAGAGACAGGCTGTACAAAAGTGAAAGAAAAAATATTCCAGAAAGCATCAGAGAGCTACCAAGGCAATGGAAGTTTTAAATGTCCAAGAGTCCAGAGAGGAAGAATGTCTAAAGAGATGATTACAACATTTTGTAATGCCATTCTCCTTGATGTATTTGTAAATTGGGCTGGGCGGCGGGGGGTGGGGGGGTTAGGGGGGTGAGGGGGGGTCTGAAAGGCTTGCTAAACTGAGAAGAAGGCTGCAGCTCAAAGGTGGAAAGCTGAGTAGAGTTTTTAGCAGTCTCCCAGGGCTAGGGGATTAATAATTAGAGTCCAGTCCTGTTGAAAAGGAGGGACCTAAGGAGAAATTTTGTACCAAAATTTTAGTAGAAATCCTTTAATGGCCACCACCCATAAGGAATAAAGGTAAACTGGGCATAAACCAGCCTCATTGCTTGGAAGCAACAAAACTTAATCTTATCTAGTGGAAAATCACATCATCCTAAACCTCAAATTATTTTTTTTAATTTTTCACACATAAAGTTTAGCATTTAACCAAAACTAATATAATATTCAAAAAGACAAGAATTGACCAAAATAAAAACAAAAAGGGCTGGAGAAGCAGACACACAGAAGGTCTAGATAATGGGATTTATAGACATGGACCTTGAAATAACTGTGATTAAGTACAGTAGACTTTCAGTTAACCAGGACTCATGGGAACTGGTAAATGATGAATAAATGTACCCAGCATTCTCAAGCAACTGGCAAAACTTTCAAGCAATCAAAGATTTTTTGTGTCAGTTGCTTGAGAGTAGTGTCAGCCACTTCAGTTCCAGTTAACTGAGAGTCTACTGTATGTTGAGAAAAAAAATTAAATGACAAAATGGGCAATTTCAACAGAGAATTAGAAAATAAAGAAAAGCATACAATGGAAAATCTAAAATTGGAAAATAAAATTAAGACTCAAAAGAGCTTCTACAAGCATATTATACAACTGTACAGAGAATTAATAAACTGTAAGATAGATCAATAGAAAATATTTAAAATGAAACAAAGAGGAGAAATAATGTATTAATAAAACAAAAACAAAAAACAATGTATGAAATATATATAGTATAAAAAATGTATCATTTGTGTCTCACGAAGAGACATGAGCAAGAATGGGACAGAAACGATATTTGAGGACAGTGATCAAGAATTTTCTATTAACAAAGAACATTAAAGTACAGTTTCATGAAGGGCTTTGAGTATGAACCAGCATAAAGACGAAAAAAATCACACCAAGTCACATCAGAGTAGGGTTGCTTTGGGAAAACAGAGTCTAAAAACAAAAACAAAAACAAAATCTAAAATAACAGCAGCCAGACAGAAAAGATATGATTTCTAAAGGAGAAACAGTAGGCCTAAGAGTTGACTTCTCACTGGAAAACAATGAAGTTAGAGGCAATGTAATACAATCTCTAAAGGGTTTAAAGAAAGTAACTGCTACCTTATAATTCCTTACCCAATTAAAATATCCTTCACAAATGAAAATAAAATAAAGACATTTTAAAATGAACAAAAACTGAAACAGAGTTTTCACCAGTAAAAAGAAAAAAAATTCTTTAAGCAGAAGTATCTTATTAATATTTTCATAGAACCAATTTTTTTAATTACACCTAGCTAGGGAATTTTTGTAGTGTATTTCAGTAATTTCTGCTCAAGGACTTCAGAGACAGAGAGACAGACAGAGAGACAGAGAAAGAGAGGAGGTCCTACAAATCAATAAGAAAAAGATAGACAAGCCAATAAAAAAAAAATGGGCAAAAGATTGAGCAGGCAATTCACCAAAGAGGAATCCAAGTGGCCAATAAACAGGTGCAAACAAGCTTAGCATCACTATTCAGACAAACAAACAAAGAAAAAATGCCAATTAAAAAATAAGATATCACTACATACTCACCAGTATAGATAAAAATGTTTAAAGATAGACAATATCAAGTGTAGGTGGCAATACGAAGCATTCTTAACTTCTCAGATTCTGGTAGGAACATACTTGTAAATTGGTACAATTACAAGGAAGACTGATAGCATATACTAAATCTAAATGCATGTGTACCCTTTGATTCAGAAATTTCATGAACAGGTATATACCCAAGAGAAAAAATAAACACATGTGCACTCAGGTATTGCTCACATCGTATGAACCAACTGACATAGGAAAAAAATGTCCCTACAACTCTACCCATCCATTGAACAAACTTATATTGCAATGCAACTGAGAAGAGGCCAAAGAGTAGTGTTAAAGTGATACAATAGGGGAAGCCGGGATGGCTCAGTGGGTTGAGTGCTCACTTTGCTGCGCCAGGGACCAAGGATCAAATCCCGGCCCCGCCCGTGTTGAACTGGGAGCTCCCCCAGTTCAATTTTCTCTCTGTATCTCTCTCTCTCTCTCTCTCTCTCTCTCTCTCTCTCTCTCTCTCTCTGTCAAAAATAAATAAATAAAATTTTTTTTTGTTTTAAAGTGATACAATATGCAGAAAGTCTTACTCAGATGCCTATATCTGAACAACATAGGATCCAAAGCATGTAAGGAAATAAACTGGGTGTGGTATGCCCCTAATGACTGAATTTGAAGGATATCCTGATGATCTTAGCCAGAACTGAGCTCCCTGGCCAATTCTAACCTACACCAGAACTGTTAAAATTGCAATAAAATATGCCTCACCTAACAGGAGCACTATCAACTAGAGAATGCTGAGGGCTTTTTCAAGGCACTCCTAAAACTAGAATCAAGAAGCATTTCAAGAAGGGGTGTGAGGGAGTCAAGACATGAGGCATACCGTGAGTCATTGTTTATCTTGATTGTTCTCTCCCACATTAGTGTCTCACCTTAAATTTTATACTACAAACATGGCCACTCACTCTGACAATACATTTCCCCAACAAGCCACTGTAAATCTTCTCCACATCTGGCAACAGGGTCTCCAGTAAGAGAGTAGCCTTCCTCACAAGTATATACTACGCTTTTCCCAACAGCAAACATGGCATCTTCTTCCTAAACAGAAATAAAAGAGAGAGAAAGGGTCTATCCACTTTACATTACCAAAATGTTTCTTTAGATGTACTTAGCCTGTAAAGCATGACTTCTATTAATCATTAGGAAACCTATGCTCAAATAACTAATTTAGAAAATGGTCTATGAAAACATTTTTTCTGTACAATCCTAGCCAACAACAGTGGCCCCATTATTTAGGGTAAAGCCATTAATGCAACTGTACTATAATTTATTGATTGCTCCCAAAATACCAAGCACTATATTAAGCATTTTACTAAAATTATTTTGGTAGACACTGCCCAGGTAACTTTCCCCTTAAACTTTCAGTTAAAGGCAGTTTGTTATCATATTCTAGAAATGTCCTTGTCAGTCAGCGCTTCCATAGTAAGGTGTTATGGGCTATTCATTGGCAATACTGCCTAACAAATGTCAGTATGAACACACAGATATGTTAAAATCCTATGAGCAGGGAAGCTGTGATGGCTCAGTGAGTTAAGGGCAAACTTTGCAGCCCCGGGGACCGAGGATCAAATCCCGGCCCCGGCCCATGTGGACCCATATGCTGAACTGGAGAGTGTCCCCAGTTCAGTTCTCAATGGGGTGAGATCCCATCCCATTTCCTGCCCTGTGCAGCCCCGCCCACCTGCGAAATAAAACTATGTGGAAAATCCGATGACGTACAACTATGGAGACTGTTCTGGGCTCTCCCCCTTCTTTCTGTCTCTGTTTCTCTCTCTCTCTCTCTCTCTGTCAAAAACAATAAAAATAAATTTTTTTTTTAAATCCTATGAGGATGTTCACAAAAGTTTCCCCTGATGACTATTTGGGGAATCATAATGTTGATCTTCTCCCACCCCACCCTGTAAGGGGGTGCCACTGCATTGGGTGAGATTCAAGGGTATGTCATGAGCCTATAATGCCAGGAGGTGAGACTTCATGATGAAGCAAAGAAGAACTTGAAGCCTGAGCCTTGAGTGTGGAATCATGTTCATCTGGGGGTTCCCTCTGGTTCTCTGTCACTCAAAGGGATGGTGAAAAATTCAGCCTGGGAGAGGGTTTGGAGCTGAACCTGTGCTGCAGGCAAAATTCTGTGGTGCCTCCTTGTTTTCATTGTCAGTCTTGGCCCAGTATGGCCATGTCATGGAGGATAGGCCCTCCAACAAAAGGCCCACACTGAAATTGAGGTTTGAAGAAAATAGGGAAGAACTCTTACCTGCTTTTTGTTCTAGCCCCTGGGCCTTCCTCTGCTTTGCAAAAAAAGACTGCTATATGGGGAAGTTGAGCTCAACAGTGTCCAAACTTGTCTCTATCATAACTACTAGTAGCAATTAAAATATATATACCGTATTTTACAGCGTATAAGACGACCAGGCGTATAAGACGACCCCCTAATTTTACAGTTAAAACATAGGTTTAAGCCTATATTCGCTGTATAAGACTACAGCCTCGGAAGTGGGGGGTAGTCTTATACAGTGAATATAGGCCTAAACCTATGTTTTAACTGTAAAATTAGGGGGTTGTCTTATACGCCTGGTCGTCTTATATGCCGGAAAATACGGTATGTGATACAGCCCACCCATGGGGCAATGTTTGAAACCCCTAGCTCCTTACACGATGCCACATGCACTGGGGTTTCAGACAGCAGCTTCATGGTTTGCTAAAGTATATTAGTTTGCTTGACCTCATTCTCCAAGCATGTTACCTTCTAAAACTTCATGGATTATGGTGACTATAGTCTTAGATATGCTAGGTTCTTTCTCTCTCTCCCTACACACACACACACACACACACACACACACACACACACACACACACACACACT
>PVKE010024174.1:0-24023 GCA_004027555.1 Craseonycteris thonglongyai | reverse complement strand
CTAATTCATATCTTTTTAAAAGCCTGGTAAGGCCCAAGTATCTGTCAGCAGGCTTGGCCACAGACCACCAACCACAGCCTCTAACCTAGACCAGCTGTCAGGTCTTCCTGGAGCTGCTCAGAAATAGAGACCTAATGACAGAGGAGGGACAGAGAGTCCACTGCGTTCAGTTGTTCCACAAACCTTTCCTAAGTGACGCACACTCAGGTCACGAGGCTGCGCGGCTGGGAGACAGTGGCTTTCCCGCTATGGGCCCTCCCCCCTCTCACCTGAGTGTGGGCACTGGCCGCACGCCGGCCATCTAAGCAGGTGGCGCCCATTTAGGATGGTGGGGGTAGATGTGCTTGGATATGGACTCAGCCCTTTGGGCAGGGTCACTGACCAGACAGATCCTGTTCCAGTTCACATGAGCCCTGTGTGAAGGTTTGTTCTGTCAGGCCGGCCCGGTGCTCTCGTGCTGGGCCAGGTCCCAGGAGACCCATCTGTGCATCAGCTTGCTGGCTCATTAATTAACTGGGAGGAACATAGCTCTCAAGGGCTCCGGATGTTTGTGCTGGCCCGGCAGCCCTTTCCTGAGAAATGGGAATTAGGATCACACGACCTCTTGAGAATTCTCAAGAGCAGGTGGAATTGGAGGACCTGCCCCATTTCTGGTCCTCTACGGCCTGCCAAGCAGGTAAGCTCTGCAGAGTTCTTGTTACTTACCTTGGGGCGTTGAAAGTCCATCACTTTTTCAAAATTTCTTCTTGATGAGCGACAGCCCTGGCTTCTTTCCAGCAGTGAAATCCTTCTTCAGCTCCTAGTTTCTGTTTTGCATGTGCACTTGAAAAGCTGTGATAAACAAAGCTGTGTGCAGCAGCTCTTGGTGGAACTACTGCATGACTTTGGCAGAGTGGGCTAAAGATGAGAAGAAGTGGCCTGTGCACGGGGTTTGGTTTGGACCTACTATGTGAGTGAGGCCTGCACAGCACAGCTGCCACAGGAAGGCCTCTCACAGACCACAGGAAATGGGGGTGTGCTTTCAACAGCGTGACCCCCACACACCAAGCTCTTCCTCCTTCCTTTCACTCTCCCCTTCCCCTCACCCTCTTCTCTTGCCCATCCCCTTTTTTCTTCTCCCCTTTCCTCCCTTTCTTCCTTTCTCCTCTTCTAGCTGTGGGGGAATGACACGTCTTTTTAATTCAGGTATAATTGACATACAATATATTCGTTTCGAGTGCACAACATAGTGACTCGGCATTTGTATACATCATGAAGTGTGTACAATAAGTCTAGTTACTGTCTGTGACTTTGCAAAGTTAATACAATATTTTTGACTGTATTCCCCAGGCTCTACATTATATTCCCATGACTTAACTTGTTTTATAACTGGAAGTCTGTACTTCTTAATCGCCTTCTCCCATTTCACCCCCACATCTGTCCTCTGGCAACCACCACTCTGTTCTCTGTGAGTCTGGGTTTCGTTTGGTTAGTTGGTTTTTTGATTTCACATATAAATGAAATTATACAGTATTTGTCTTTCTCTGTCTGACTTATTTCACTTAGCATAATATCCTCAAGTTCCATCCATGTTGTCGCAGATGGCAACATTTAGTTCTTTTCATGGATGAGTGGTATTCCGTTGTGTATGTACCATATTTTCTTTATCCATTCATCTGTCAGTGGACACTCAGATTGTTTTTCTCTGTTGGCTATTGTAAATAATGCTGCAGTAAACATAGGGATGCATGTATCTTTTTGAATTAGTGTTTTGAATGTCTTCAGACAGATACCCAGTTGTGAGGTTGCTAAATCATGTGGTGGTTCTCTTTTAATTTTTTGAGGAACCTCCATGTTCTTTCCCATAGTGGCTACACCAGTTTACATTCCCACCAACAGTGCACGAGGGTTCATGAGACTATTTCAACACAGATAGGAGACACACACACAATGGCATTTCCCCAGATGGAGACATAGAAGCATTGAAGGGCCCTTAGATATTTGAACAGGCACCTGTCACTTTGGATATTTGTGTAAATTATCTGGAAGGTGGGCTGTGGGGGGTCAAGTAGAAAGAGCACTGCACTAGGAGTCAGGGGAGGTAAGTTCTGGGCCCCCGCCCCCAGCCCTGAAATAATGGAGTTGGCAGTCTGCAGTTTCAGCTTCTGTGAGGCTAACTTTGTAAACAGCATGTGGTAGAGTTGTTGCCAGGCACTTGCGGAAACAGCTAAGGGTCACATTCTCTGTTTGTAATTATTTATGTGGGATGAGAGGTTTCTCTGCAGCCTGCCCCTCCTGTTCCCTTTCAGTTGCCACATTCTGCCAAATAGCAAAACCTTCACAGAGCAATCACTGTGGGCCTTCAGCTCCCTTGCTCTTGGCAAAATCACAGAAGGGCAAATTGTTCACGCCCCTAGGAGAACTCTAGCATGCTGGTAACATGTCTACTACCTACTGGTCAGGTGTTGAGTCTACTTTCTCACATCCTCTAGTGCTCCACCAGTCACCAGTCCTGTTCAAAAGTGGCAGACAAGGTGGAAAGTATTCCTAACTGTGGAGATGAGGGAAGGTCTCTGGGGGAATTAAATCACACTTAGACCCAGCCTGAGAGGGTGGGTGCAGCTCCACCCAGTATTAGATAAAGGGCTGGGAAAATTGTGGGCCTAGCCAATGGCTTGGGCTTGAGCCCAAACAATGCACAGGGGTGGATGGGGGCAGATGTGTAATTGGGGTTGAGGACAGTTGTGAGGGACTTGAAATGCTGGGTGGAGGAGCCTCAGAGGGTGATATCACCCTGAAGTGACCAGCCAGGGCAGCAGCCCCACAGCAGGGGGAAATGAGTACCTTTTGTATGCAGCCTGAGGCTGGGCTCTTCCATGCACACTCACCCCCCACCCCCACCCCTCCCAGCGCCCCCTCTTTTCATCTCCCCTTTGCAGTCAGCTGGGCCGGGAGGCAGGAGTGGTCCCACTGTGCAGATGCAACCAGGGCTGTCCTCTCTAGCCTCTGGTGGGATGGGGCTTTGAACCAGAGCCTGTTCTTTCAGAAACATCTTTTCTGCTCCTTCTTCCCAGTTGGATTACATCTTTCTCAAGTCAAGCAAGCCTGGCTTTCCCCATCTGGCCATCTCATCCCTGTCCCCAGTGCCTGTGACCAAACTCTTCCCCGGATTAGTGGCTGACGAACCTTTTCTCTGCCAAGGGCAGAAAACCTGCAAAACTGTGTACAACTCAAAAGTTTTAAGAAATAATGAGGAGGAAGAGTGGCTGGTTTTTGTTTGTTTGTTTTTTTAATGAGCAAAACAGTAAACATCTGACCTGCCTGCTTCTCACATTAGTACTCTAAGCTCCTGTCTTTCATCCTTGCTTCGCCCCAGGGCACATGATAGAGGCCTTTGAGAGGCGCTCAGAGAATCAGGCTGGCTGACTGGACGCAAGAGGGACCTCATACTTGACATAACTAAAAGCAGTCCATCTTGGTGTGCAGTTATGTCCTGATGAAGAAGACAGGCAAGAGATTAGATGGACAAAGAAGTAGGGAGTGTGAGGTCCTAAGGGGCTTGAAATTGGTAATTCAGGAGGAAGGGGTCAGGGAAGGCCCTCTGGGCTATGCTTGAAATTGGTTCTTTTAAATTGGTTTGGTTCTAACCTGTTGACAGTGATTTATTACCACCAAGTAAATTATCACTGTCTTTGAAATTCTGATGAGCATTTTCACATCTTACTTAGTTCTTTCATCCACTGTCAGGGGCTCCCACACCCAGGAGACAGTTGTCGGCCAGAGCAGTGTTTCTTTCGGAGATACTGGGGGCAGGGGGAAGGTCCCAGCCATGGCTGGACGACCGTCTCCTGCTGTAGGTCTGTCGTCCTCACTAGACAACAGCCACAGCTGCACCAACAACTGTCATTTACCGAGCACCCCCTCTAGAGCCAGGCCCTGTGACAGATATCAAACAAGGCATGATTTCTAATCCTTAAAACAATATTGCGTGATGCATACTGGTAGTAATAACGCACATTTTGCAGAAGAGGGAGTTAAAGCTCCAGAGATTTGTGCTCCAAGCCATTCCTGCCAGAGAGTGGCAGAGCGCATGCTTAGACCAGGCGTATCAGGCGGTGTTCTTCCTGACATGCCATTGCCATTCAGAGACAGCACGAGGGGAAGGAGTGAGCCACTAGAACAGGCCAGGTCTCACCTCCTGTGTCCCCAGCATCAGCCAAGAAGACATGCTCCCCCTGCAGAGAGGGGAGAGTGGGCGTGCTGGTACTAACTGGGTCTGCATGGTTTTCTCCTCATTTTAGGTTCTTTAAAATTCTGATGGAATCCATCAGAAAGAAGAATAACAAAGCATCCACCTTCAGAAACGTGAACACTCGAAGAGCTACCCAGCGGGATCTAGACAACGTTGGGGAGTCGGAGAGGAGTCAGGTGAGTGAGTCCCCCAGGAGCCCTTGGGGACTGGCACAGGCAAGGTCCCAGGGCTGGGAAGCATGTAGGGTGGTGGCTGTTTCCGTCTTCTCTCCTGGGAAGGCTCCCTGACTGTTCTCAGCATTCCTCGGCCCCTTCCTGGTGTCGGCCCACCTCTACACTCACCTTAGCATTTATCTGCTCTGCTGAGAGCCAAGAAGCAACGTTGGCTTGTCAGGTGTGGAGGCCACGCAGGGGGCAGGCAGCATGGTGTGGTTGGCCCTGGGCGGGGCCCCAGATCATCCATCTGTCTGTTCTTAGGGACCCTTGTAAGTGATGCTTTTTTTTTTTTGAACAAAGATTTATTTTATTGTTTGAGAAAAAGTGAGAGAGAAGCAGCAGGAGGGCTCAGAGCAGTCTCTATAGTTGCACATCATTAGTTGTAACATGGTTTTATTCCATACAGGTGGATGTGGGGCGTTACAGGATGGGAACCAAACCAGGGACCTCCCACATGGGAGGCTAGAACCTTCACTGCCGAGCAATCCTGATAATTAACAGTTGTGCCGTAATTCAGCATATGGGTTTGCACAGGCCAAGGCCAGGATTTGATCCGTGGACCTTGTGGTTGCAAGGCAAGTGCTCAATCTGCTGAGCTATTCTGACACCCCCATAAGTGATTCTTTGTCCTGAGGAGGGACTTCAGAAGTTCATTTTCAGTTTCATTTTGCTCTGCCTTTGACTTATGTAGGCCAAATGAATGGCAGCCCATAGAATACTGGCAGGGACCAGAGAGGCATTTTGAAGCAGGGAAGTTGGGCTTCAGTGATGAAAAAGGAAGGAGCCAGGGAAAGGCCATTGAAGGCAAAATAGTGCAGGAATGACAGTACCTCATTTGCCAGGAAACCTGGGGCCGTGTGGGGGCAGGTCCCCGAGAGTCGGCTGAGCCAGCAGTTTGTTGAGCTGTGTAGCAATAGGCTGTGCCCATGCTGCAAGCCTGCATAGGTGGGGTTGCAACCACAGCTGGTACTGTCCCTGCCCACTTTCTCATCTCAGCCATGTTACCTCGCTCTGAGACTAACTTATCTCTGAAAGAAGAAACTGGCCTGGACCAGAGAGAATTTGGGGTCTCCTGCCATGGACGTGTGCCAGTTGGCAACTCAAGCACAAATGGGCATGGACTGCCTTTAAAAGGCTGCCCAGTCCTAATTCTTAAATCACCAAAAAAGGAGACTTAAGAAACTAGGAGCCAAAGTCAGAAGGAGAAAGGTAGAAATAGTTGGTTTTTAAAATACTTGATATCCCACCAAGACAACCCTTTCTCTTCATTTCCACCTGCAACAAAAATACAGTATTTGAACAGGGATACAGAGATAGCTCAGCGGTTGATCACTGCGCTTGCCTCGCAGTCACAAGGTCTGGGGTTCGATTCCTGACCCCAACCGTGCAAACTGCATGCGGCTCAACTGGTAACCTCCGGGATGGCACAGCAGTAAAGATTTTCACTTCCCATGCAGGAGGCCCCTGTTTTAGCTCCCACCCGACGTGTCCCCACATCCACCTGTGTGGAATGAAACCGTGTCACAACCAATGATGAACAACTGTGGAGACTGCTCAGGATCATCCCCCTTTTCTCTCTCTCTCTCTCTCTCACCTTCTCTGAAACAATAAAACAAGTCTTTATAAAAAGAAATATTTGGAATATTTTTCCAGTCTTTTTTTAATGGCTCAGAAAGCCTTGGCACGTTATAAAAATTTCTTTTTTTTTTTTTTTTAAGATTTATTTTATTGTTTTTGACAGAGACAGAGAGAAGGGGGAGGGCCCAGAGCAGTCTCCATAGTTGTACGTCATCAGTTTTTTACATGGTTTCATTCCACACAGGTGGGAAGGGCCACGCAGGGCGGGAACTGGGCTGGGGGCCTCCCTCATGCGAAGCACACCTCAGTTCAGCATATGGGTCCTCATGGGCCGGGCCTGGGATTCGATCCTCAGTCCCCAGGGCTGTAATGTGAGCACTTTACCCGCCAAGCCATCCTGGCTTCACCCTGAACAAATTTTTTTAAATGCAAGATTTTGCAAGTGGTTCATGTAAAGGTGAAGACTGACAAGGAGACTTGGAGGCCAGGGCTAGTGCAGAGTAGGGACCAGGTGGGCGCACTGGTTTGGGTGAGTGGGTAGAAGGGTAGGTGGATGGATGGGTGGATTCCCCAGTCCACTGGAGCTAACCTTGTTCATCCCTGTCCTCACACTACAGGGAGAGCAGGAAGGTGATGAGGGAGAAGAGGGGCACATTGTGGACGCTGAAGCTGAGGAGGGAGATGCTGACGCCTCTGACGTCAAACGCAAGGAGAAGCAAGAGGAGGAGGTAAGGGGACTCTGGCTGGGGTGAAGGGGCCGTGGTCACATCCCTCCTTCTCCGTCACACCTCAGGGATCATCCCCTGACAGGTAAGGCCACACCTTTGATCTTGCTGGAACCCATCGGGACCTGGAAGCAAGACTCTTGACTGAGAAAAAAGTGCAGGGCTGCAGCGAGCAGGGGTCATCTCAGGGCTGCCCTTTAAGTCTGGCTGTCCCTGGATTCGAATCAGTTTTTCAAGGACCCAGAGGCCTTTGGCAAGGAGACAAAGTCAGACTGCCTCCTGTTGTTACAAGGAAAATACAGTATCTCCCTCTCCTCCCCCAAACCAGTCTTCTACTGTCATGATGGCTGCAAGGACAAAGGATAGGTTAGAGGGGCTGAGGGGATTCACAGGAAAGAAAGCTCAAGGTGAAGGTGAGGAGGGGGCCTGGAGACTGGGCTGGCTAGCCTTCCTGGGAAGGGCCAGTGGCAGGAGGAGGGAGGGAGCCCAGGCCACTTGGGGCAGATGCAGCCTTTGTAGGGGCACTTACCCCACAGGCAAAGTCTAGATACACGCTAGGGCCCCAGCGACCCAGCCTGCTCTCTGTCCCCTGCCAGGTGGACTACGAGAGCGAAGAGGAGGAGGAGAAGGAGGGGGAGGAGAATGGCAACGAGGACGTGCAGGAGGAAGGAACCGTCCATGGGGAAGGCGCCCACACGACTCAGGAGCAGGACGAGGACGTGGGCTCAGGCCCCGAGGACAACGAGCCCCCTGCTCCGCCCCTGAGACAACCCCGGAAACCCGCCTGCAGCCAAGAGCCCCAGGGAGCTGAGGCCGTGAGGCGCCGCATGCAGGCCGTGCTCGAATCCCACCCGTTCTTAGAGGACTACCAGTACGACACCGAGGAGAGCCTCTGGTGCCAGGTGAGTGTGGCCAGCGCCACAGCGGGCGGGGCAGCAGGCAGGGGCGTGCGGCTCAGCCGCTTGGGGCCTGGGAGAGTTGGTTAGTCTCTTTTCAATCCCAGATCCCTTAAATTCAGAATCCAGTAACTGCTATGGACCCTCTGCCCCAAATCCCAGCCTCACCCCTGTGACTTTCAAACCCACAGTGGACCACATCTGATTTTTCAAGAACAGTGTGTGGGGGGTCTGATCTGTCGGTCCCTATAGTTGCTTTCAAACTATGTCACCTCATTCAGTCCTCAGTACGACAGACTGTGAGCATGTCAGGGTTGTTGCAGCGGCAGGCAGGAGTACTTTATTCCGTACACAGGTACCCCCTGGTCCCCAACTTCAGGATGGCATAGTTCCCTCGCAGCGGGGTGGTTCCGATACCTAGACATCTACACATAGGGTGGCTTTTTGGTCCTTTCCTTTGATCCAGTTCCTTGGTTTCCAAATGGCAGTGTAGACAAGAGTCATTGACTGGGGTCACACACACAAAACTGTGTACTAGCTTTGTGGTAATTGAGAGGATATCAAGGGCAACGTTGGGCAACGTTGGGCAACATGACCTTCACTGTTCTCAACATCTGTGAAAATGTCGCTCCACTTCTTTCATTCTGAGTGACTGGAGATGGCTGCTGTGTGGGTTGGTTAAGCCGCCCAGTGTTCACATGCACGGACCCACCAACCCAGCTCGCCCCAGGCAGGGCCACCTGTCCCCAGCCAAGGATGCTTCCCAAGAGCGCTTTGGAGGGAGTACCCCAGGGGTCCTGGTCGGCGTGGCCTCGCCCGCTTTGCGGGACTGGGGGTGGCAATCTCCCCTGCCTCAGCTCTTTCTCCTCTTGTAGGTGACAGTGAAGCTCCCTCTAATGAAGATTAACTTTGACATGAGCTCCTTGGTAGTGTCCTTGGCTCACAGTGCTGTCATCTATGCGACCCGGGGCATCACACGGTGCCTCCTGAATGAAACCACCAACCACAAGCATGAGAAAGAGCTTGTCTTAAACACAGAAGGAATCAACCTGCCAGAGCTATTCAAGTATGCCGAGGTGGGTGTCCCTCCGGTGGTTCTGGCCCAGCGCAGGTCCTCACGCCGTCTCAGCCTCAGGCTATGGGAAGGCGAGGCTCCAGCCACTGTACCCTGGGCCTTTCTGAGTCGCCAGCACTTCTAGCCCAGTGTCCCCAAACCAGGTTTGCATGACCTGGCTTATTTCCTGGCGCTCTACAGTGCCTATGAGCCTAGTTAAGGTTCGCAGTACAGAAACCTGATTAACCTCATCTAACCCAGAGTTTCCCATACTAAATTGAATATAATTGCTTTTTCTTGAAATGAAGATCTTCCTAAAGTATTTGTAAGAAGTGGTTTGTTGAGTTGCTGGCCTGGGAGCTGCCCGCTGTATCTGGTAAAGGAGGCCCTGGGCATGGAGGTGAGGCTGGGCCCCTGACCCCCCACACCCAGCACTGGCAGAGCCCGCGTGCTCCTGTCCCACCTCCTGTCCTTCCCTCTGAGCTGTCCCCTGGCTCCTCCCACCTCACTGCGCCCACCACCGACTTCTGAGATTCTCTCAGGCCCAGTGCACAAGGGTGTTTCCCAGAGACCACTGAGAAGCCAGGACCCCTCTGATCCACTTCTAGTCTGCACCAAGCTGACAAGCCCTCCTGCCTCGCAGACTTCTCCCCGCACAACAGCTGCCCGCAAAGGGCCCCTCGGCCCTGGAGCCTTTCACCAGATTCTTCACCAGAGAACAGAGCCGGGAGGCAAAGACCTCCTGAGAGCTAGTGACATGGTGAGCTCCATGTCGTGCTCATGGGTTTGTTTAAACAGGCCAGACAAGTCACTAGGGTCTCTGAGGTCTCCTGTGCAGGTGACCTGCCGTAGTGTGGAGCCATCCTGGGCCCCCCTGGGACAGCTGAACTGGACCCTGAGGAGGCTCAGCTGACCCCAAGGACCTGACCTATCCCTATTCCATGTGCCCCAGGCACATGTTTGTGTCTGCTGCTAACCAAGCGAAGCCTGGATCCTAGGACACAGGTCTTTCTGTTCAATAAACAAAAACAACAAATGACATTCTTTCTGTTGGCTCTAAAGCAGGTACCAAGTGGTCTCTCAGTTCTGATAATAAGACAGACTTTAGGGTCCAGCCAACGGCCTGTCAGCAGCTCTGGTCACACTGTTTCCTTTTGATAATCCTGGGCTGCCGTGGGGCCACTTTGTCATTAATTGTGCTCCACTGCCAGACAGAGAGTGTGGCCGGGTGGGGACATGCCTGCGGAAGGGAGCCGAAGGCCAGGCCCTCCCAGTCAGTCCCTCCTTCCTCCCCCAGGTTCTGGATCTGCGCCGCCTCTATTCCAATGACATCCACGCGATGGCCAGCACATACGGCATCGAGGCCGCGCTGCGGGTGATCGAGAAGGAGATCAAGGATGTGTTTGCCGTGTACGGTAAGCACCGCGACAGCAACGGCAGCTTCCAATGTGTCGGTGCAGCGTGGTACCGGAGCTAACATAAGGGCGTAGTGGGCGTGTGGCCTGCAGGAGACCCTGGGAATGGCGTGCAGAAGGGGTGCCTTATGTTCCGGTGTTGTGTGGGGGGGCGTTCTGTCACCAAGAGCCCCCCTTGGTTCTTGCCCTCTGGCCTCCATGGCATCTCGCATCTGATCACTTGGCCCCATACTGCCCTTAGTGTTTCAGTTCCCAAGTGAAAGCAAAGCTGTTAGGGTCTCGTCTTTTGCCAGCCTGGAATGTCCTGTTTTTTTGCTTCTGGGTGGAAGCAGAGCACAGGCTGTAGTAACAGTGATCAGGGGGTAAGGGAGGGGCTGCCCAGCCGACGTTAGAGGTTAACCCTGCAGCGGCCATGGCTGACCTGAGAGATACAAACAAACTCGCTTCTTAAATATTGTTACATATGTCAAGTGCAATTTTTTATTCTTTCTATTTGTATATTTCTTTGTTTAATAATTTCCAGCTTTTAACTAAAAATAAATTTTGAAATCATGTTTGATTATAGTTACGGTGTTTTTACCTTTTTTTTGCACTTCAGTACATACTAGTAATGAATGTATCTTCTGGATACGTGCACCCTACACTGTAATTTTTTTGAAGTGACCTCTGCGGGGTTAAGTAGCTGAGGGAACAGGTGATGGAGCTGACAGTGGAGCCCTGGGGTCTGACACCTGAGCCCATGCGCTAACATGTGCCAGGAGGTGGTGCTACCCCAATTGTCCCCTGTCACTGCTGACTCCTTCCTGATGTTGATGCCCACATGACAGGCATTGCAGTCGATCCCCGCCATCTCTCCCTGGTTGCCGACTACATGTGCTTCGAGGGTGTTTACAAGCCACTGAACCGCTTTGGGATCCGGTCAAACTCGTCCCCTCTGCAGCAGATGACATTTGAAACCAGCTTCCAGTTCCTGAAGCAGGCCACCATGATGGGTCAGTGTGTGAGCAGGTGTCCTCAGCCTTGGTCTTGAATCTGCTCTGGGCCAGTGGGCTGTCCCTCGGGTGGCTTTCCATATGCCTTCCACGCGAGTGAGAGCTTGGAATCTCCCGGGGTAGGAAGCAGCTGGGGAGGGGCGGGCAGCAGGCTGCCTCTGCATTTTTTTTTTTTTTTAATGTCTTCAAATTCTTTTATTTTATTTTTTTATTTTATTATTATTTTTTTTATATTTTATTGTTAAATTTAATGGGGTGACATTGGTTGGTAACAATTAGATAGTTTCCCAATGTACAACTCCACATCACATCACCCATGCATCGCATTGTGTGCCCAGCTCCCAGAATCAGGTCCCCCTCTGCATTTTTAAAGATTTTTTTTTTTTTTTCTTTTTGACAGAAAGAGAGAGAGAGAGAGATACAGAGACAGAGAGAAGGGGGCGGGCCCAGAACAGTCTCCATAGTTGCACATCATTAGTTTTTCCACGTACTTTCACTCCACAGGTGGGCGCAGGGCTGCACAGGGCAGGAACTGGGCCGGGGTCTCGCCCCGGTGAGAACCAAACTGGGGGCACTCCCCAATTCAGCATATGGGTCCACACGGGCCAGGGCCAGGATTCGATCCTCAGTCCCCGCGGCTGCAAAGTGAGTTCTTAACCCACTGAGCCAGCCCGGCTTCCCCATGCATTTTTAAGGAAGCGACAAAGGGCCTTCCTCTCACATGCAGAAGCAGTGCTGCCTCGTGTGGCCTCCTCAGCCTCCAAGGTGGCCCAGCCTCAGTACTGGGTCCCCCCAACCCCCATCCCTTTACCTCACCCCCAACTTCTCCCTCCACCGCCTAACAAGTGCTCTGTGTCTCTCCCAGGATCCCATGATGAGCTGAGGTCCCCTTCAGCCTGCCTCGTGGTTGGGAAGGTCGTCAGGGGCGGGACGGGCCTGTTTGAGCTCAAGCAGCCCCTGAGATAGCAGCCACCACAGCACCGTCTGCCTGGCCTGGCCTGGAGGGTGGCCCAGAGGACCCGACTGAGGGCCTGGCCTGCCTTCACATGAGAGGACCAGGAGACCAAAGTCCTGCGCTCGAGCAGGAACAGGAGCCTGCTGCCCCACAGCCTGCTCCTCCTCACTGCACAGCCCCTGGGGACAGAGTTCCCAGGACTCCACCCCAGGCTCTTTCCTTAGGCCCAGCACAGGTGGCATCCCTGCCCACCCAGCTTCTGTGCCTGGGGCAGGGCCCTGGCCCTGCTGCCATGTGGCCACATGTCCGGAGCCCAGATCATCCCTGACTGTAGGGCCAGTCTCTTCAGTGCCCCAGCTGTTCAGCCCCACACAGAAAACCCTGAGTCGCCAGCCTGGCTGCACTATTTGAACGAGTTGCTTGGCCATCTTCCCCTGGTTCTGCTGAGCCCAGTGTTGAGACCGGTGTTCCTCTCTCTGGTCGCTGTTCTTTCTGTCTGTGGTCGCCGGCCTCCCTTGACCTCGGGTACCACAGCAAGGGGCCCTAGCGTGAACACAAACATCAGAGGACTTGTACAAAGGCTTTGTAAAATCAGAGGCGGTTTCTATTTTTGTCTAATGTTTTTACAGCTCAGGCTGAGTAATAAACATCACTGGAACTTGCTGTTGGGAGGGAAACATTTTTTTCATTTGGGTTTTTTTGTTTTTTTCCCATTTGTGGTTTCTACATTTGTGTTTTGAGAGCTCGGGACTGGGATCTCAGCACAGTCACATCTTGGGTCCTCTTCTTTTTAGCAGAGGACATAGTGGGAGACCTCAGCCCTCACAGCCTCCGCCTCTGACCCCAGCCTGGCCCTGAGGCCAGGAGAGCAGAATCCAGGGGAATGTGCCGTGTCTGTGTGTGGAGTGGGAAGGGGGCCTTGCCTGTGGGGAGTAACCACACACCTCCCTCCAGACATGTGATGGAACCCAGCCTGAGCCTCCTATGCCCACACTGGGGAAAGCCTGGCAGAACGGGGTTCACCAAAACTAGGGTACAGAGGAGTATGAATAGCTTCCAAGCGTACAGGAAGTAGGGTCACCTGAACCCCACACCACAGGTTAAACTGTGCGTTCTTGAGCTAAAGAGCCAATTCACTACTTGATTTCCACTCATACTAGAATTGCAGAAGAGGGTCCTCGAGGGCGGTAACTCAGTGGACGGGTGAACGAGTTGCTTGGCTGGCTCTCCCGGGCTCTGCTCTCAGCCCAGCGTTGAGGCCCGTGTCCTCTGTTGGCCCTGCCTGTTCTGTCTGGGGACATGGGTTGCGTGGTCCCAAAGGTGGGCGCAAACACTGATGTCACAGCTCAGCTCCACCCAGGCACAGAAAGCACAGAGGTCAAGGAGCAGGCCCACAATGTAGACAGGCTGTGACTGCACACAGAAGCCGGGCCCCTGACCTGTGTCGAGAGTGAGGTGATGGCCCCCTGCCTTTTCTGCCCGGTCCATCCACGTGTTTCCGGTTTATATGCCTTTCTCTCCCGGGATATAACTTATTGTTGGTTTGTAAGCAGACATTCCAGAGCTTTCCCTTAGTGGGCCAGGATTCTTACCCTGCTCTCCTTGGGGGATTACATGCTCACTTCAGTGGTTCTTTGTTCAGAAGCCTGCGGGTGGCCTCCCTTCCTGTTTAAGATGGCATCGTTTCTGGAATATTTTCAGTATTGTATGTAAATACTCTTTCTCTGAGGGTGCATTTGATTTTGTGAAAGAGACAAAGTAGGTCCAAGTCAAAATGCATGAAGAGGTTGGATCAAGCGGCATGATCACTTTTTTTGTTGTTAAATTTATTGAGGTGACATTGGTTGGTAAAAATTATGTGAGCTTCGGGTATATAATTCTATAGTATGATGTCGTACTATGTGTTTACCACCCAGAGTTATTTCTCTTTCCATCACCGCATGATCATTTTTTAACCGAAGTGGACTGGAGGGTGATTTTCCAGTGGGGTTCACAGACTTCGCAGAAGCTGAGTTCTTCCGGAACCCAGAGGTGCCGAAGCCAGTGTTCTTGGATGGCCTCCCCACCTCACTCTCATGTGTCAACATCCCTCCTACTAGATTCTAACAGTTAGTTCTTTTTTAATCTGTCCTTTCTGGGTTCTCATCAAAAACACTACCGCAACTCCAGCAAATGCCCCTGTGAGTCTTAAGAGACATTTTCTGTCTGAATGAGAAAGAAAATAAATGGATGAAGCACTTTGTCCCACTCCTAGCCTGGAACTTGAACTTTCGTTTTTGTCTACTGTCCCCTACACCCAAATATATGTACAAAATATAATGCAGGTTCCTCTCATTACTCTGATAAACCACTTTCTATGAAAGTTTTGGCTCCTTTATGTGTGCCATTCATAGATTATCCTGGGGGTGGGGTGGGGGGGTTGTTTGTTTTTCAATTTTGATAAAATAACCTAAGTTACCATTGTAATTATTTTAAGTGTACCATTCAGTGGCACTAGGTAGTTATATTGATGTGACCATCACCACCACCCATCCACAGATCTCTTCATCTTGCAAAACAAACTATCCATTCAACAATAAGTCCCCATTGCTCCCTCCCACCAGCCCCTGGCAACTGCCATTCTGTCTCTGAATTACACTACTGCCTCATATGAGTGGAATCACATGGTATTTGTCTTATTTTGAATGGCTTATTTTACTTAACATAATGTCTTCATCCATGTATGTCAGAATTTTTAAGGCTGAATAATGTTCCATTTATGTCTACTTGTATATCGTATTTTGTTTACTCATCCATCAATGGACACAGGTTACCTCCGCCGTTTAGCTACTGTGAATACTGCTGCTGTGAATATGGATGTACAAATAGAAAGCCCCTGCTTCGCATTCTTTTGGCTTTAGATCCAGAAGTGGAATTGTTGAATCATGACAATTCTATTTTTCATGTTTTGAGGAGCTGCTGTGCTATCCCATATATTCCATAGCAGCTAAACCATGTTACATTCTCACCAACAGCACGCAAGCACAGGGCTCTGATTTCTCCACCCTCTTGCCAATACTTACTTCCTGTTTTTGTAAATAGTGTAAATTATATATAAAGGGTGTCCCAAAATTCACGCAAGTAATTTTGATAGAAAACACAGGTTTATAATTAAATGTAAATTTTCATTACTCAACAATGAAAACACGTTGTTCTTTCGTGTAGCACTCCATTTTTAATAACCCTGGACTGTCAGCTATCACTCTGTCTTTTTTTTCATTGGCAACATTTTACCGCACAAATGACGCAAAATTCAAGTCTTGCGTGAATTTTGGGACACACTTTAGTAGCCATCCTAACAGGTGTGAGGTGAGACCTCATTGTGGATTTGGTTTAGGTGGTTTCAATCAGATGTTGGGTCTCTTAGCTGGTTGAACCTGCAGACTTAGGAACTACTTACAAACTGTCTCTCTCTGGCTTACCAATCTTAAAATTTTTGCATTTACAATTGAATTGAGTGCTGTAGGAATCCAGAAAATGCTCATGAAATGGGACAGACTGGTCCCTAAAGGCTAGGTGATAAGTCATCCAACAGCACCGTCTCTACAGACTCCCGAGTGGGGTGGCCCCCGACTACAGGGTGAGTGAGGCAGTTGCCTTGTGCTTGGTCATGCAGTTCAGGTGGTGGAGTTGCTGGGCCCTGCACAGGTCTCCCAACCCTGGTGCAATTTCCCTCTCCTGCCTCACTTACATTGGGCTTACGTCACTCACAACCCCCAAATAGGTAGTCTGAAGTTTCAAAATTCCTACACCATCAGGTTTCTCTCTTTGCCGAAGTCCACTTAGAAGTTCTCAGCTCTGTGCATGGGAACCATCTTAGGAGCTTTAAAAAGACTATGATTCCAGGGCTGCTCCCTCCAGAGATTCTGGTTTAATGGGCCTGGATGTGGCCTGGGCTTTACAAGAACTCCAGGAGCGTCAGATGTGCAGCAGGACCCAGAACCACTGACACAGAGTGAGCCCTAAATTTTGCCAAGTCAGCATCTATCACCTGTCTGTGTGATGACGTCTCAAGGAGTGAGTCATTGGCGCCTGGTTTCCCCACTAAGATCTTAAGATCTGATCCCTGCCCTCAAAAAGTAGGACAGAGACAGAAAGAGAGAGCAGGCTCTCAGGGGGCGGGGGAGCATGGCAGATGTCCACCAGGAGACAACGAGGTTCAAAGGGTGTCCCAATAATCTTCGGGGGTGGGAAGTGGGGACCAGCAAAGATGTGTGTTTCCAGCCAGAAAGCAGGAAGCCCTCATCTCCTCCAAGCCAATTAGGGGGATTGTTCAACCTCAAGGCTCCTGCCAGCGGAGCCCCCGCAGGGCAAGAGAAGGGGACACTTGATGGGCAAGTATTTCTTAGAAACTGCTCAGTGAGAAGTTTCCCTTTAAAAAGTTAAGCCTTAATTATTTAATGAGGAGTGTACCTGGAGTTCTTTAAACAACACCTCACTCTTCCCATTCCTTTCAGAACTCCTTCCAGCTCTGGTTGGTTCATAGGAAAGGCCAGAACCTGGTTAGAGGGAGAAGGGCTGAGCGTGTCCACTCATCTTGGCTGGGCTCCCGTGTCACAAGCTCCTCAGGTAACTGCCCTTGAGCAAGTCTAGGAACGGAGCTTGGGCTCAGGGGCCTGGGAGGCACAGTCCACCTAAATATCCTGACCAGTCTCCTCCTACCCTTCCCTCCACCATCCTGCACCCACCCAACCTGGATGCCAACTGCACAGGCACCCAAAGATGCAGGAACTACACAGGTTCTGCCCTCACAGAGCTCATAGTCCAATGCCCCAAATGTAAGCCAACAGGAAATCCAGCCTCACTGTGACCAGGCCAGGGGTTGAGAAAACTACCAGGCATGTGGACAGGCATACCAGCCCCACCCCGGCCTGCCGAGCTGGGCAGCACTATGGCTCAGAAGGGAGGGTAATAGAGGAAGAACTGAGTCCAGTTGTCACTACCCCTCACGCACCCATTCCCGCGCTGCTGCTCCACATCTTTGCAAGTTGCAGTCAGCCTTGCTCAGGTCTGGTGGCCTTGCAGGATGCTGCCTTTGGGACTGGCCGCCTCACACTGTCATCTCAGGGACCAAGCAAGCCCTGGTGCTATGGCCTCACATGTGACAGTTTCAGACACCACCGAATTCAGCTGGACCACCGTAAATAAACACTTTGTTCAACCATGACTCTTACCTGGAAACATGAACTTGAAATTCCCTGTACAATCAACCAGTCAAGTGAATCTGGTCAAGCAGCGTGGCTGTGTTTCAGGCAAGAAGCTGAGCTCTGAAGTCAGATACCTCAACTGACAGTTTGACCCTAAGAACGTTTCTTGGCTTCTCTGTGCCTCGGTTTTCTTATCTGTAAAATGGTGATTAAATGTGTTTAAAAAATTAAATGTGCTCATAAAATGATAATACAGCTGCAAATGTTTACATACCAAGTGGCTGTCAACTGGGAACAATTTTGTCCTGTGAACATTTGGCAATGTCTGGAGACATCTTTGGTTCTCACAATTGAGAAATGGGTGCTACTGTCATCTAGTGGGTAGAGGCCAGGGATGCTGCTACACACCCTACAGTGCAAAGGACAGCAGAGGCCCTGCCACACACACACATCTAGGGGTTAACATTGCTTCTTTTATAGATGGAATCATTTAAATTTTAGCCACCCAGATAGCTAAACAATGACATCTCACTATTACCGGTACTTTAATTTGCAACTTCCTATTCTGAGCATCTTTTTATGTTTATTGGTTTTTCTGGTTTGTACTTCTGAGAAGTGTATTTGTATACTTTGCCCATTTTCCTTTCTTTTTTTTTTAATTTTCTTTTTTTTTTTTTAATTGTTTGAGAGAAGGGGGGAGAGAGAGAGAGAGAGAAGGGGGAGGGCCCAGAACAGGCTCCATAGTTGTGCATTGTAAGTTGTGATATGGTTTCATTCCACATGGGTGGATATGGGGTCACATGGGATGGGAACCAAACCAGGGACCTCCTGCATGGGAGACGGAAACCTTTGTCACCATCCTGGTGGTTGCCAGTTGCACCGCAGTTTAGCCTGTGGGGTTGCATGGGCTGGGGCCAGCAGTCAAACCCTGGACCTTGCCATTGTGAGGCAAGCTCTCAACCCTCTATTTTTCTTTCTTTTTTTTATTTTTATTTTTATTTTTTTATCTTTTCACATTTATAGAGAGAAATTATCTTTTTGTCTTCAGTGCATATTTATTTCTATTTTACTTTTTGACAGATAGAGAGAGAGACAGAGACAGAGACAGTCAGAGAACTGAACTGTGGGAACTCCCCAGTTCAGCATGTGGGTCCTGCCTGGGCCGGAGCCGGGATTCGATCCTCGGTCCTCATGGCCTCAAAGTGAGCGCTCAACCCGCTGAGCCGTCCCGGCTTTCCCCTTTCTTTTTTTTTTTTAAGATTTATTTTATTGTTTGAGAGAAAGTAAGAGAGAGAAAGAGAAAAGTAGGGAGGGCCCAGAGCAGTCTCCATAGTTGCACCTCATTAGTTGTGACACAGTTTCATTCCACACAGGTGGATGTGGGGCTGTGTGGGGCAGGAACCAAAGTGGTGGTCTCCTGTATGGGAGAGGAGAACCTTTGCTACTGAGCCATCCAAGTGGTTACCAGTTGTGCCGCAGTTCAAATTATGGGTTTGCACGGGCTGGGGCTGGGATTTGATCCCCAGACCTCATGGTTGCAACACAAGCGCTCAACCTGTTGAGCTATCCTGGCATCCCTCCCTTTTTCTATTGGCTTGTTTCTATTGACCTTTACTGTCAAGTTTAAATAACTCTAATTTATTATAGATATAGTAAACCTTCTGTCATCTGCTTTAAATACTCCCCTCACCCCCAGATTCAATGAATGAGATAATACAGGCCAAGAATTTAGCTGCTGGCCACACTGGACTCCAGTTCGGGCTGCCGGAGCATCTCCCGAGGTACACAGATTTATTAAAAAAGCAAATCCCCTGTTGTGAGGGACTAACAAGGCGATACAGGTGAAAGTGTGCCCACAGTGCCGAGGGGACTGCAGTAAGAGCCGGCAGGGATGGGTGTCCGGAGCAGAACGCAGAGTGCCCGGGGCTCCTGCGTGGCCTCTGCTTAGCTAGTGGACACGTGCTGATGCCTGAGCTCACCATGAGCTCACCAAGTGCAGGGCCCGGCCAAGTCCTTGATGCGTGTTCATTCACTAAACCCTCCCCACCACCTGGCAAGGGCATGCCGTTGCCCTCCTTTCATAGTGGCTTGCCCACAGACACAGTCAGCAGTGTAGGCTCAACAATTAGAAGCCAGGCTGTGGGCTTCAGGGTCTGGGCTCCATCTGTGCCACCGGTTTTGTCTAAACACCCTGAGGATCGGCTTTTCACATCAGAGACTGCCTGTGTGGAGTACAGCTGGTAGATGTGAGGGCACCCAGTGCCCCCAGAGGAACCTCGGGACATGGGGATCAGGCCTTCACTGTGGACGGGACTGGAAAAGTTATCTAATCCCCACAGCCCTGCTGCATGCATCCTGTTGGTTGAAGAAATAGAGCCGTAGAAGGAGGAAGCAAAGGAAACCCCCATGAAGCACCTGGGCCTGGTCCCTCTTGGAGCTGCGTCTCGGCAGGGTGCATCTCCTGGCATTGTCATCAGGTTCTGATGACGCGGGGTGGTAAATCTTAGGTTCCATCGATCAGATTGATCAGCGATCTGCTTTGAAAATAGAAAGGGGAGCTCTGAGGGATGAGACCTAGGTCAGTTAGGGAGAGGAAGGGAGGTCCACAGGAGTCTGGAGACTGAGTCTATGGGAAGGTGACCTGCAGGATTCATCATGGGCCATGGTGGGACATACGAATACAGGAGCAAAGGGGAAATTTAATAAGTTGGCCGTCTAAGGGCCAAGGGCTGGCTGCTCCCAGTGCCTGCTGGACTTCTGCTACTCAGCCCACTCTCCAGCCCTGCCTCTGAAGGCCTGGCCCCGGCAAGTGCCTTGGGGCCAGGCTTGTGGGCTGGCCCAGCACTGTGTCAGGTGCCCCTTCCACAGACCAGCTCCTCACCCAGCATCCGACCCCAGCAGGAAGGCTGCCCTGGCTTTGCATAGTGCCTGGGCCTCTTGCAGAGCCTGGCAGGCTGCCCTGGCCCCTTGCCTGGAACATGGTATTTTCCCTCTACTGCAGTCTGACTCACTCTGGCCCTTCCACATCCGGTCACAGCACAGGCCTGGGGCCCTTGGCAGCCAGCAACCATCTGGTCACACAGCCTAGCCCAGACTTTGCTCTAATGATACAAAAGAAGGAAGGAAAGAAAAAAAGAAAGGGAGGGAAGAGGCAAGGAGACGGAAGGAACTCATGTGTCTGTGTTCTTCAAAACAAGCATCTTTTTTTCTTCCATTTCCTAGAGCAGAGTTTCTCAAAGTGTGGTCCCCCCAGACCAGCAGCATCAACATCACTAAGAACTTGGACAAATATAATTTCTCAGTCTCCATCTCAGATTTCTTGAATCAGAAACTCTGGGGTAGGGGCGGAGGAGCGGTGCGTTCTCTGTCTTAACAAGCCCTCTGGGGGATCGTCCCTCTCACGCTCTAGTTTCCCTGGAGAGTAACTGCCCCAGAATGATTGTTAGGAAGTGTTCTTAATGCTGTTGCCCATTTTTTAAAGTTATTTCAGCCCCAGGGCTCTTCTTACCTTGTGGAAATAGCCCCAGAAGCCCCTCAGCCTTCCAAGACTAGTCCCTACAGTGCTCCTGTTTGACCCATCAAGAGGGGAGCACCATGGGAAGCCAGGATGGCTCAGTGGGTTAGGTGCTCACTTTGCAGCCCTGGTAACCAAGGATCGAATCCCGGCCCCGGCCCGTCTGGACCCATATGCTGAGCTGAGGAGTTCCCCCAGTTTCGTTCTCACGGGTGAGACCCCGGCCCAGTTCCTGCCCTGTGCAGCCTCGCGCCCACCTGTGGAATGAAACTATGTGGAAAAACCAATGATGTGCAACTATGGAGACTGTTCTGGGCCCTCCCCCTTCTCTCTGTCTCTGACTCTGTATCTCTCTCTCTCTGTCAAAAACAATAAAAATAAATCTTTAAAAAAGAGGGGGGCACCAAGGGCTTCCCAGGCAGAGGTGGTGAGTGGCAGATTTGGAAGGCGTGTCACCAGCATCAGTGTCCCCCACATTCATTTGTTCACTTGAACCTCCTGAGAATATGTGAGGTAGGTGGGCCAATACCATCACCTCAGTTTTACAGATGAAGAAAAGGGAAGTTCAGAGGAGTTAATGACTCTTCTCCCTCAGGAACTTCCCAACTCTGTGGGGGGCAAGATCTATGCCTATGAAACAGCAAAACAACAAAGCAGAGCCCTTCTGTAGCTAGGTGGGACGTGGGGTTTCCGCTGTGCCTCCTCCTCACACAGTATGTCAGGGGCAACTAACTAGGACATCCTGTGGGGGTGCCTGGCGAGGCGGGGCTTCCCCCTACAGCACTGGTGTGCAGCACTTCCCCTGGGACCCCAGCAAAGCCCACCGGTGCCTCTGGCCCGCAGAAAGTCCTTTCTGTCAAAAATTCCTCTGGGGGATGCCAAGGTAACTCAGGGGTTGAGCATTTGCCTTGCAATAGTGAGGTCTGGGGTTCAATTCTTGGCCCCCACTCATGCAAACCCCATATGCTGCACTGCAGCACAACTGGTAACCACCAGGATGGCGGCGAAGGTTCTCGCCTCCCATGCAGGAGGCCCCCAGTTCAGTTTCCACCCCATGCAGCCCCACATCCACCTGTGGGGAATGAAATGTCACAACTAATGAATGATGTACAACTATGACACGGCTCTGGGCCCTTCTCCCTTTCTCTCTCTCTCTCTCTCTCTCTCTCTCTCTCTCTCTCTTTCTCTCACCTTCTCTCAAACAATAAAATAAATCTTAAAAAAAAAAAATATTCCTCTGGGGAAACCTGGATGGCTCAGCAGGTTAAGTGCTTGCTTTGCAGCCCTGGGGACCGAGGATCAAATCCTGGCCCTGGCCCCTGTAGACCCATATACTGAACTGGGTGGGGTGTGCTTCCCATGCGGGAGGCCCCCAGTTCAGTTCTGCCTCCCGGTTCATCCCCTGGCTTGAGGGGGCGTGCCTCCCATGTGAGAGGTCCCCAGCCCAGCTCCTGCCCTGCGCAGCCCCCACCCACCTGTGTGGAACGAAACCAATGTTGAAAACTGATGATGTGCAACTATAGAGACTGCTCTGGGCCCTCCCCCTTCTCTCTGTCTCTCTCATTCTCTCTCTCTCTCTCTCTCTCTCTCTCTCTCTCTCTCTCTCTCTCTCTCTCTCTCTCTCTCTCTCTCTCTCTCTCTGTCAAAAACAATAAAGTAAATAGTTTTTAAAAATTCAGCTGGATCCAGCAGTCCCACTTCTGGGTATATATACACAAAAGAATTTAAAGAAGGGACTGGAGGAGATATTTGTGCACCCATGTTCATAGCATCTCTAGTCACAAGAGCCAAAAGGTAGAAACAACCCAAATATTCATCAATGAATCAATGAATAGACGAAATGGGGACCTACATACAATGGAATAGTATTCAGTCATAAAAAAGAATTGTGTTTCAGTACATGCTACAATAAGTGAGGTAAGCCAGACACAAAAGGACAAGAACTGTATGATTTCACTTATGTGAGGTCCCTAGAGTAGTCAAATTCATAGCGACAGAAAGTAGACGAGTGGTTGCCAGGAACTAGTAGGAGGAGGAATGAGAAGTTTGTGTTTAATGGGCACAGAGTTTTGCAAAATGAAAAAGTTCTGAAGATGGATAGTGTGTGATGGTTGTACAACAATGTGAATGTACTTAATGCCACTGAATTGTGCACTTAAAAATGGTTAAAATGGGGAGAAGGTTCTGGCAGATGCTGGATGCTATGGAACACAGTATGGTCACTAAGTCACTGGTGGATCAGTCTGGGGTGCTGCACCCATGGTGGCTGCTATGTGGGGACAGGGACAGGCTTTCTGGACCAGTATTGAGAGGGCACATCCCATATAAAGGACATGTCCAAATACAAATCTCACATTCTTCTGTCCCAAGAGAATATACACATTAGAGACTGACAGCAGGAAGACACAGAGCTCTGGGTTTCCTTGGAGGAACACCAGAAACTCATCACGAGCAAGTCCCAGAAACAGATGTTACAATTAATTGTTGCTAAAAAAAATAAATAAATAAAGCAGTGGATGCTGAACCAGTTTTGCAAGCTCACCAATCTCTGCAGTGATTGAGAGTCTGCCTAGAGACCTGTGTTGAGAATTCTGAGGTCCTGCCCAGGTTCCCTGATAAAGAGGCTTATGCTTGATTACTGCTGTCTACCTTGGGCTCATGTACCATATATTTTCTTTCCCTGTTTTCTGTGCTCATCTTCGCTACCCTCTGTCAGCCCCAGCACAATACCTGAGATGTACTTGGCCCTCAACACATTTTTGATAATGAATCCACGAGTGAGCAGTGATCTCAAAACACATTCACACCCATGATTTCATTTAAGCTCCATGGCAGGCTGTGAGGTAGGGCCAAATGATCAAAGATGGTTAGAAATCTCTTTTAAAGTGTTGAGCCTTCTTTTCGCTCACCCTGTGCTGGAGATGCTGTGTTTATCTTAGAGACTTTATGCAGATGCCTGGACCAGGGTCTATCTGGATCACAGGTGGCTCTTGCCGCCACTGTCCCCTAGAGTAGCTGAGGACTTTGCCCTTCCTGCTGCCCCATAGCCCCTGAGACCCGACTCACCCCAGAGCTTTCACACCCACCCTCTGGCTGCCATCACTTTGAATGAGAAGCAGATACGCTTGGTGGCCTCCAAGCCTGGTTTGATTTGCCGTCTGATAGGAGACAGGGTGCATGTGACAGAGAGAGGAGTGCTGTGCTTCAAAGAGAAATGGATTCAAGTCGAGCTGTCAGAATGCCGCTCATGTGAATGTGAGGG